>JAATLQ010038085.1:58375-76667 GCA_013421005.1 Heliconius erato x Heliconius himera | reverse complement strand
GCGAGACGACCAATGTGTACCTCCAGGCTTTTTATTTTTATGTTGCGATGATGCGTGGTGTTCCTCACTTAGTATGCCGCCTGCGTCACTCGACGGAGGATGAGGTTCTGGACCACCTGCAGGATTTCTCGTTGAATGATATTCGCTAGGGCGTTGTGATGTCATCAGTGTATAGTGCGTAGAGAGCAGGTGATAAAATGCTGCCCTGGGGAACAACGGCAGCGATCGAGTCGCTGCTAGACCTCGAACTCTCAACTCTCACGCAAAATGTCCTGTCACTGAGGCAGGGAGGCAAAGACATGCGCGACGTACTGGGGGGTGCCGGCTCTGAGCACTTAATGAAGTAGGTCCGGGTGCCAGACGCGGTCGAATACGCGCGCTACGTCGAAGAAGACTACTATTGCACTCTCCTTTCGGTTGATCGCTGTTGCGGCGTAGTATAACCAGAGTGGTATACCCGCTTGCCAAACTGCTCGTAACTTCTCGAACAGCTTGGCGACTGCGCTAAGGAGTGTTATAGATCGGTATCCCTCAGGCTGCGGGCTCTTCCCAGCCTTGGGCAACATGATGACCAGGCCTTCCTCCCATGGCCGGGGGAAAGAAGCCAGGCGGGTGCGGTGGATCCATTTTTATAAGCAAAAGGTTGCGAGGCGCCGGGGGACGCGTGGTGGGCGGCGAGCCGTTAAACAGCAAGAATTTTTTAGTACCGTAATTTTAAATCTGTGCTACTAATCTTCTAAAGTACTTATTGAAATGAAAAACAGTAAACAACATTTTAATCTATATTAAATGGCCAAAAGGTAACTAATATACTTATATATATACTGAAAGTAAGGGTTAAACATGAGTCGATACAGCTTTTCTCTAAAACTATTAGTAATTTCGAAATATTGTAAAGAGCAAAGTTTATCTTTGTTTAACGTAGAAAATTAATAACTTATTTAAAAGGATAAGGATTAATATCATTATGGACACACATCCCTTACAATAAGAAAATATATTTAAATTACCGTCTAATTTCCGACTCCTCTACGCTTTCATTAGTAAGACTTAAACTACGACCTACGACCGTTCTACGACCTATGAACGACTTTTTCGTGGCATAATTAAATTAAAAAAGGAAATGTTTAAAAAAATAAAAAAAAATAATAAAAGAACAGAAGAAGAGTAAACAAAATTAGAGTAAACAGGATTCTTAAACGAAAGAAATGTTAAACAAAAGACAACCTTCTATTCTATTAATGAAAAAAGATGAAACTAAATATATCGCGCTGAAATAATACATTAAACTCTAATTATCTAATACGCACAATCACATCTAAATCTACTTCGCTACAGAGGCAGGCGGGGAGACGGGCGCGGCGGACGCGTCGTATGGCGCGTGGCGAGCCGTTTTGCAGCAAGGATTTTTTGATATTGTAACAACTTCTAAAGTACTTATTAAAATGAAAAACAGTAAGAGACAGTTATTATCTACAATAAATGGCCAACGTAACTAATATACTTATTTATATGCTTTATGAGTAAGGGATAAACGAAACATGAGCCAAATCTGCGGTTTATAGCCGGCGTGATGTGTCAACAATTAAATGCGTTTTTCTCTAAAACTATTCGTAATTTCCAATTAGTGTAAAGGACAAATTTTATCTTCGTTTAACGTAGAAATTTAATAAAGTATTTAAAAGGATAAGGATTGATACCATTATGGGCAAACATCCCTCACAATAAAAAATATATTCAAATTACTATTTTTAGACAGAAATATGCTCACTGTATGTTATCCTTAGAAGATACAAATATGCTGTCGCTGACTTTTTTGTAGATCTTATTAAGAGGAATAATACTCTAGTATATTATTTTCATGTAGGACTTACCATTAAAGCAGCGCATGCGTGAAAGTGTCTCAACGGGTAGGACTTTATGCACATTTATCATATTTATGTCAAATTACAATAAAATATACATTTAATAAACCATATATAAACCTTCCCTGAGAAATACTCTACCTAATGTTGAAAACCGCATCAAAATCCATTGGGTGGCTTAGAAGAAGATCGCTTAGAAAGGCCAGACAGAGACGAAATGCGTTCTTATTTTATAAGATATAGAGATACAGCTATAGGCAGTGGGAAGCTAGTGTTAAGACACTCCGTTCTCAACTTTCCTTTACTTCCGAATTATTCGTGGCATAGCGTGTTGAGTGGCGGGACTCAACGCCGGGCCTTTGAAGAAACAATAATTCATTTTCTTAAGTGAGGATCGAACGCACAATGTAATAATAGTATAATAATAGTCTGTTTTATTATATTATTTTTTTTCTTTACGCAAAAATTGTCTTCAATGAGTGAGTAGAATAGCCATATTTCATGATATTGAAAAATAGAACAAAAAAAATATATTAAAGCAGCCGATCAGAAGACAGCAGAAGATAGCTGCTCAAAAATTTATACTCATTTATTCATAATATTCTCTAAAACGAGAATACAGAAAAATGAGATTTTCCTCTTCTTCAGCTTCCCTCTTTAGCCCGCAAGGATAGGCAAAGGGAGACTAGTGTTAAGACATTCCAAAAATACAGTTAAAAATCTTTATGGAAATAACGATAATAGAAATCATATTAGTAATCACTGCGGTTCAAATGTACTCGTATGAGTATAGTTAAATACGAAAGCAATTTATTGTATTAAATAAATAATCATGTAGTTCAAGCCGGCAAAGCCGCGTCCTAGCAACAATGTATGTATAATATCATCCTTCACATTACCATTTATCACTTTCTATTTAAAGATAAAAATCAAGCTAAAAATCGCACACACACTCCGTTACAAATATTCCGCCAAAATCTGGAGGAATTGCGTGTTGAGTGGTGTAACACATTGCCTCGACACCAGAAAAAAAAAAAAATATTTAGTTTCCTCGAGTGAGGCTAACACGAGGCTCGAATCCACAACAAGTCGCATTTACAGTCATACACTTGTGCCTGCGCAGCGAAAGGCCTCTAGTTATCAAGATTATCAAGTTAGCGACACTTAATAAAAATTGTACAAATCTTATGTTATGAACAATAACATAAGATTTATACAATCATGGAGGTATCTAGAGATATTTTTCATAGAGTTTATAAGTTTCATTTAAATTATTATGGTATGTACTGTAGTTGTGCCTTTATTTATAGATTTATTTATGTTTCAAATTCAAAATAGGAGAAAGTAATTTAGTAAGAAAATTGCAAATCTTTTTTGACTTAAGGTTGAGAATAGGTAAGACATTTTTTTTTTATTTTTCAGCCTTACTTTTTTATTTGTAACAATTCTTAGGCAACCTCGAGACATTTTTGGGATGGGCACGGTCTACCCGACCATTCCTACGATCATGTGACCTATACTTTCAAAGGAATAAAAGAATTTAATATTACACTTGTAACTATTTTATTTTATCAATATCCAAGTCACTGGTACACGTAGTTCTTGTTTTACATACTCTATATAATAATACCAGACCAATTTGAGGCCAATCGTGGCGCAGGGGCAAAAGCGTGTGCCTATAAGCGTAGGTTTGATTCCCACTCGAAGAAATCAAATATTTAATACTTAATTTTTAGTCTCAGGTGTCAAGGTCACCAACACACAATTCCTCCGGAAATTGGCCAAATGTGGAGAGCAGAGTGTCTTAACACTAATTTCTCTTTCCTCCGCATACCCTGCTACATGCGAAATACACCGTGAAGTAAAATACGATTCTAGATAAAAATGAATCGTCGCGACCAGCTTCATAATCATCGATATCCACTCTTTTGTGCCACCAACCATGCCAATCTCGTTGACTTATTTATTAGCAAGCTATTTTAACTCTCATTCCAGTTCTTCAGAGCTTTGTTCAGAATTAGTTTTGCATTATTGAGAAAACGGTAAACATAGTTCAAGATTTTTTCTTAATTTGGTGGATAAATTTATGTTGGTTAGTTTTATTTTATTTTTTATTTCTTTATTAATAGAATATTTTGTTTTTCTTTTATTATATTACATTGTATTTTATTTTCTAATGCTCACGCAATTCTGTTATTTTAAAATAATTACGGTTTTGAATAATTTAAAGATAGCTGATGCTGAACCCCCCGCACTCAGGTCACAAAACGTTATCAAGGCATTATTTTATTTACATATTCCAGGAACATACGTATCTCGAATTTAACTATTAATTATAAATAATTAGACATAATACAAGAGGTAACATTTAAAATTTATTTTAGCTCGCAGTTCTCAATTTGTGTTCAACTTTTATTTCCTTTTCGTGAACTCTTTCGAGCGTCGAGTGATTGCTTCTTCCTCACGCCATGTGCATAAGTGAGAAAGTAATGAAGGCGGAAGGAACGCGCTCAAAAAAGGAAGTGCAACAGCTAACGTTATGTTATATTATTTACTTATCATGTGTCGTGATCGATAATAACCTCAAATTAATAATATAATTTTATATTTTTTATATATTTTTTGTATTACAATGACAATGAATACCATTGCCATAGGATAATAGGGAAAAAAGTAACGATAATAGATAATAATATTTAAAATGTAATTACTTAAATATCATTTAAATTATGAATTCCACTTAAATTTTGTCTTTCTAAATATGCTTTTATATTTTAATGTATTTTTTAGCATCAGCCATTGCGCTTGGAGAATTGTAAAAAAAAAAGATAGAAAGCAGCTTTCGTTTTGCCTTTTAATTTTCCGTCCGTTGGCTGGGGCCTCAGTCTGCGGTACAATTGTGCAGTGCTGAAGCGCCGTACATTTGGTTTTCCGAAACAAATCTCACGAACAATAGTGGTGTAATTTGCGAATTCAATACGTTGAAAACTAACTTTGAATTTGCTTCTGTTTTAAATATATTTTTTTAAATTATGTTTATATACTTGGCTTTTGGTAAGTCTTGGTTTTGGTGGGATATTTCTGTCCATTTGTCACAGCGGGCTATAAAGTATTTGAAACTCAGTACAAATACGGTTATGACGTTAAAATATTTTACAATTAAAGTTACTGTAAGAATAGTCTTATGTAATATATTTATTTATCACCAAAACCAAAAACCTTAGTAATCTATACAAATAACATAAAGAGTTTAATTGGAACGCGTAAAACTCAAGAATTACTTGGTTGTGAATAAAATCGTTTTGTGTGAGATAATTCATTTCTCGAAAAAAACTATTTATAATATCAATTTAATCATTTTATTGTAATCCATTGTACCTTTGGAACTAACAATGTATCATATGTTATACACAATTTATTTGTCAAGTTATTTGACAAAAACAAAACTAGTATATACATAAAACTTATACTTACTCTAAACAAATATGTATTTCATATTAAAATCCTTATAATATTATATAATAAGGATTCTAATATCCAATATTTTAAGTGATCGGCGATATTTACGCTAAGTGCCTTACTTAAAA
Source organism: Heliconius erato x Heliconius himera (assembly GCA_013421005.1). NCBI lineage: Eukaryota > Metazoa > Arthropoda > Insecta > Lepidoptera > Nymphalidae > Heliconius > Heliconius erato x Heliconius himera. The sequence continues at coordinate 71,215 of JAATLQ010038085.1, read as the reverse complement.
CGTTAGTTTACGTTAGTTAAACGCTATCCGCGGACCGTGAGACAAACCAGTTAAAAACTAAAGTTATTGACATTGTAAACAGTGCTAGCATAAAATATTTAAATTAAGACCTCTCAACACCACACGTTATTTATGTTAATCTAAGCTTATTGAGTTGTTAAAGGTGAAATAAAATTTTATATTTGAAATAAAATCATTTGGATTTTATTTCAAAATGGTTTACGCAACGTACTTGCCGACTATGGATTCTTAATATTTAACATTAATATTTTATAAAAAATTGTTTAAGAAAATTAAACTGATTGATTGATTTCATATATCCGTGGATTATCTAAGTACCTATAATATAGTTATACATATGGCCTCTTCAAAATTGTGTGAATATTCATATCTCAAAAACTACTAAGACGGTGAAATTTCCACTTTCCCTTGGCTAATGTAGGTGGACAAACATACGCCACGACTGATCTCAATGCTGCATACATTAAGGCCAGGGGTACAAGGGAGGCCACACAAGACGCAATACCTCCTGAATGCGACGGGAAAGTGGGAAAGGGAAATGTCTTAATGGGAATGGAGTGTCTGATTACTAGGTTCCAAGGTTTCTTGTACCTACTGTGCTATATGCAGAAGAATCCAAAAAAAACATATATTAATGAAATTTAGCACACGTACTCAAATATTATCTATTCTTTATAACGTACCTAATATATACGTGCTTTAGGAGGCACGCTGATATTGAGCAAAAGAATAATACAACATTTTGAGCAGTCATCATCGAAAGACGATAGTGGATTAACTACTCATCTTGGTTGAAATGGAAAAATGGAAAATGAAATTTGCGACGTGACACGAGCGCACAGTGGGCCAATGTCTGAATGAAAATATAAATAGTAAATGGATTCTTCCGAGCAGAGATCGATCCAACACAATGTTAATATACATGTTATTTACTATTTTTTTATTTTATTTCTGAGACCGGTCGTGGCGCACAGGCACAAAGTGTGACTGTAAACGTGACTGGTTGTGGGTTCCATCCCAACTTGTGGATATGAAATATTTATATATATCCATTTATTCGCTTTGGTGTCGAGGCAAAGCGCGGCGTTGAGTTCACCATTCCGCACTCAATGCCTCTAGAATTCGGCGGAAAGTGGGGAACGGAGTGTCTTAACACTAGGTTCCCTCTGCCTACCCTGCAGTGTGCGGGATACAGCGTGAAGCTGATAATAATTATTTTTTTAATAGTTGGCGAAGTTAAGACACTTTTCACTATACAGACTGCTTAACTTTCATCATTTTTGAAACATTGTTAAATAATGAAGACACTATATTCAATGGTAAAACGCCCTATTTTTTCTTACTCTTAACTGTTAGAAGTCGATTTTTTTGGATTTGCTTACATTGTATAGCACAAAAGGCGATATTTTTTTTATTTTGGGACACCTTTACATTCCTTTTACTGTCATACGATGATGCCACGATACAATGTCTCAATAAAACTGGTCAAATGTGAATCAGAATCGTATACTGAGGTTTCTTTATAAGTTTTAGGTCTGTTTTTTAATTTAAAGAAAAAGACGGAACTAAGATTTTGCGGTTTTGTAATAAATATATATTTTGCAAATCTTACAATAAAATATATTAGACCGTGGCGTTTGGCGCTCCGTTTTCTCTGACTACCCCTATATATATATATATATATATATATATATATATATATATATATATATATATATATATATATATATATATATATATATATATATATATATATATATATATAGGGGTAGTCAGAGAAAACGGAAAATCTTACAATAAAATATATTAGACCGTGGCGTTTGGCGCTCCGTTTTCTCTGACTAAGATTTGCAAAATATATATTTATTACAAAACCGCAAAATCTTAGTTCCGTCTTTTTCTTTAAATTAAAAAACAGATATATATATATACATATATATATATATATATATATATATATATATATATATGATAAAGTATAAAGCGTGAAGCTAGTTTAGTTTAGTTTAATTTTTTACAATAAAATATAAATAAAAATGTATTTACTTATTTATAACAGCAACAAAAATCCCAATAAAACAGCTGATGTAAAAGAACGTTTAAAGACGCTAAGGTAGGTTCTTTATGTAAATTAATTCATAATAAATATTTTGAATTCTTGCTAACGAGTAGTTGAAGATGAACGCCGCTCGTTCCACTCTCGTTAGGGCTGAATGAGACGCCGCATTAACATAATATAGTTATTTATTACAAAAGATTTTACTTAGGTCAAATCGTCTTTACTTAGGTTTTGGAAAGAAGTGAAAGTTGTACAATTTGAATTATTTTGATAATTGAATATTCAAGACGTTTGTAAGTAAATTATCTTAGGAGTATTTATATAGTTATCATATTTCAAAATAGTAAAAGAAAGCTTATATCTTAATAATGTGTACAAAGCTTAAGCATTTAACTAATTGATAACGATGATCATATAAATTGAATAAACAATGGACAATAGACTAAAAGAATAAAAAATGTCTTTATCTAGATATCTATATTTTTATTGAAATAAAAAAGAAAAGCTATGGATATATATTTTTTATAATACAATTTTTTTAGCAAAGTTCAAAAAGCTGTAACATTTAAGGCATTTCCTCTTTACCAATATGCTATTATCAACGCCGAAGCTTCAAAGTAATATCGATCTGTTAACTTCCGCCTCATCAATCAGGATGTATACACAATGGACCTATTATATTGAACGAACACGAACAGTCTGGTTGTATATCTAACTTAGGCTTTTATGAATTTGTAGATATTTCATAATATATTGATGTTGGGCTCAGTGGAGAGTGGAGAATAGAGTACCCTGACACTAGATTTTTTTGCTTATTATATCCGGGATCTGTATCCCGAATAGTAGCTTAAAAAGCCTATATAGATACTAATATTGACTGCACACGCTAATCCTATGAACTGCTGGTTGGAATTATTGGCTGGCTTAATATAATCTATTTAATGAGAAAACCTATATTATTACAACACGATAACATCATCAGTCCAATATAACCTCCTGTATCTGTGGTCAGTATTATTTCGGGCTCTTAAAACGTATCAATATATAGCTTTTAGTGATTTCCATTTGATCACGGCGTTGAAGCCACATGTTAAAGATAATATATGTAAGAAGTTTTGGGGCAATATTTTGTTGATTTTCTTTCTGTATGTAATAGTAGTTTTGGTTATTTTTTGAAGTATTTAGTTTCAAAATTTTAAATCAAGTATATCTTTATGTTCATTTGGTCTAAAAGATGGTCTATGAAATTAAAAATAATCAGATTCAGTATCTATGTCAATAGTGAAATAATATTCTCTTGAAAAGAATCGAAATTTTTAAAATTAAATTTTATTTAAAATTGTAACATTTCTACATGTTTACTTATTATTGCTTTAATATAGGATTAATCTTTAAGATTTTTTAAGATTCCAATTGAATCAAAATGTAATAGAAAACCAAATATATAATATTTTTAAATTTTTTACCAATAAAAATATTATTTTTATATTACATACATACCTAAGTGTTTATGGTAGTTTCCAGTAATATTAACCAGATGAAACGCGCGCTTAATACAATGCTATGCATCAATTAACGCGCAAATTGGTGAAGCTTTGATGTCTGTCATTCGTATGCAATTGACATTACGATAGTTAGCGTACTGTATACTGAACGAAATTTAAACTTCAATGAAGTCTTGTAAAATTTATACTGGGCTTATTCATCAGCTTCACGCTGTATCCCGCACACAGCAGGGTAGGCAGAGGGAACCTAGTGTTAAGACACTTCGTTCTCCACTTTCCGCCGAATTCTGTAGGCATTGCGTGTTGAGTGGCAGAACTCAACGCCGCGCTTAAAACTACTAGGCTCATTGTTATTAATATTAAATGTATCAATATTTTTTTTTGATTTAACTTGTCGTCGCCCGTAATTTTATTTGTGTGGATTTTAAGACTTTAATTTCTGAAAATCCTCTCTTAAAATTTACTTCTAGTAATAACTAAATATTAAAGGCAGTATTGCATGAGGTGAGGCGTCGTGGCAAGATTACTTACTTTGGAATCCAGTTACCGATGGCCTAGGTCTTTAAATGTATTTTTTCCGAAATTTACATTGAAAATTGTGAGTCAGTTTTATGTCTACTAAAACGTATTATGAATTAAATTATAATCCAACCATTTCTTTAAAATTTTGACTAACAAAAAGACATTTTTTAAATTTTTTTGCATTCTTTTTCTCCGTAGCACTGTCAGATACTGGTAGAAGTCCGAAGTAATAAAACTGAGCGTTAATTTCATAATTTATACGTCCGCGGCTTGCATTCTTGACAGCATAAATTTCCGCCCTTCAAGATTTCGTTTTACTTCCTGTGAATTTTATGATAATTTAATTTCCGGTATACTTTAAGTGGAAACTGTATGATAATTTTTCGAATATTTGTGATTGCAAAAGCTGAAGGAAGAGAGGGAAAGAAAGAAATATTGTAAAGACTTTGCTACGGTATTTATTTATCTTTTACATTTCTTTATATAGCTCAAAATGTGTGCGGATATAAGAGCAGCCAACACTTGATATTATTTGGTTTTTGCCAGCAAAATCAAATAAATCGAAACCAAATGATATTGAATAACGATTGATTATGTCAATCGATTTTCTCCAAATACTATTTAAGAGTAATTAAGGAAAATTATTAAGTAGTATAAAAAATAATAGAATAAAGTTTCCACTTTAAGCCTCTTCTAAGCGGAGTGTCTTAAGACTAGACTCTTTTTGTCTCCCCTGCTACATTCAGCATACATCGTGAAGCTGTAAAAAAAATTATTCGTATAGATCGAGCGGACGAAGCCACGCAGCGGCAGCTAGTATTTAAAAAAACTACTTTATCTCAACGCATATCCAGTATTTTAAGTAATTTCTTATTATCTGAAGTGTTTGGTATAATGAATAGAGAGACCTTTATTTTCTTAAAATATGACACTTGTCAAATTTGTTCATATTTGAAATTTCTACATTCTCCAAAGTGTATTTTATATTCACAACCGTAGCTTTATTAAGGTTTCTATAATTTTCACTTACATATTTAAATATATTGTTAAGTACCTTGGATTTAGTGTCCTTCATTTTTACATTCTAAGTACACAGTAACCGTTTCGTGCTTTTATACAATAAATAATATTTTCTGTTTAAACATGGCTTTTACAAAACTGTAACGAAGCATTTGAGAATACCATTATATATACAATTACTTTCCATATAATACTATTACTTTCCGTATTTCATCTTAATTTACATTTCAAGCAGGTGCTTTTACATAAGTTATAATATAAAGATAAAAGAAACATGATATATCCGTACACGCTGTCCGCACTGCAATGTCTTGAATGGTTGAAAGGTGTCAAATAGAGACTTATACATAAATCGAACAAAATATTTTGTATTATGTTTCAGTTAAGATATATTGAACGTTTTGTTACAATTTTACTTATATAAGATGTTAAGTTGAAGTATTTTTGAGTTATTTTATAAAGGACCTCAACCTAACCTAATGCGGTCATCATGGGTTCAACTACTGTTAGGGGTAAAATGTTTATTTTAACAATTTACGTGTTTTGTGATTTCATTTGTGTTAATACATGTGTGAATCTATGATGACATGTGTAAATTGGAGTTCATATTTTATTTTTCATCAATTTTTTATTTATCTTTTTTTGTAATCATTTTCTTTACAATATTAGAAGTTTTTAAGTTGATTGATGAACATTTTACTAAGAATTATATAGATATCGATTGTAGTAATGAAATTTACGGTTGAATCCTGAATTTTAATATTTGTCAAATAAAAAAAGCAAAATATAAATTAGCGTTGCTATTAGATTTTATAATTTTAAAGAAATCTTTCACTTCGATTTTTGTCGCAGTCGTCATGTACTTCTTGATTATTTTCAAAGCTTTAAGTAATTCATAACAGGAACCCTTCTTGACTGGAAACTTTAAGAAACTGTTGATGATCAAAATGTGAGTCTTACTCTCTTTAGTATTTTGAATCTCCGACTAAAGTTGTCAATTTCTCCCCGCGTTACATCATATTCACAAAATAAAAACATTATGTAAAAATATTATAGCTTTATTATAATTCTAGCTTCTTGCTAGTAACAAAGTATTGGAACCAGCAAGAATCTATAATCTAGTAGTAACTTGAAGCTACAATGTTTGTGACAAGATTTAGAGGGTAACAAATTAAATTGACGGCGTTATATTAAAATTATTATTACTTACCGATGCTTTCAAAATAGTTATAGTAGTACAATCTACGGTACAGTTAAGATAACTACGCGAAACAACACATCAGTAACAAATAAATAAATAAATCAACTTCATGCTGTATCCCGCACACACCAGGGTAGGCAGAGGAACCTAGTGTTAAGACACTCCGTTCCCCACTTTCCGTCGAATTCTAGAGGCATTGCGTGTTGCGTGGCGGATTTCAACGCCGCGCTTCGCTTCGACATCAGAGCGAATATAAATTAAAGAGCAGAGGAAATATAAATTAAAATAAATTGTTTGTCTCCTCGAGTGGGGATCGAACCCACAACCAGTCGATTTTACAGTAACACTTTGTGCCCCTGCGCCACGACTGGCCTCAACTACTAACTAGCTCTCTTCTTTTAAAAAATATGTGGATAGAACTCAATCCTATAATTTCTTGCTATAAGAGTAAAATATTTAAAATATAAAGAATTAAAACACGAATAATATGATTCCACGAGTTGATAATTGTCCTCAATTATTGAAAAGCCTAAAATTTGATAATGAAAAATACCCCAAAACCACTCAAAACAAAATGGGGAACATCAAAGTGACAATCAGTCAAGAAAGGGTACCGTATTTTGTTTTAGCCACGAGCATTCTTTCATCGTCTCTTATTGGATTCTATCCGCATACTCTGGTAAGGATACCCAATAAAGCTCGTTCGGCACCACATGCCCTTCACATATTTTGTCAAAAGTAATGTATTATAGAGTTTTGAAATGGGAAGCTGTTTTTGGGTTTGTTTTGGGTATCGCATACCTTTTATAAAAGTAGCTAAACGTACGATATAAAGCCGGATAAATGTATTGAGTATTATCAATTATTTTATGTTATAAAAACTAGCGGTAGCGGGTTATATTTCCACTCGGAGGAGTAAGCTATGTGATATATACATTTCTTGGCTCTGGTGACGAAGCAAAGCGAGGCGTTGAATTGAATAGAGTCCGCCTACCCTGCTATGTGCGGAATACAGCATGAATCTAAAAAAAATATGGTTAAAAAAATTAAATTTAATATATATTCCAAGTTCTTATTTATGTAATTTGGCTAAAAAACCTGATGTACCTATATAAAAAAAACCATATTACGCATTAACATAACATATATGTTCATTCATAAAGTAAATTCTTCTTTCTTGAATTCATAAATATATAATTATTAAATTTTCAACAAAAAATTTGGATCGATGTGCCTACTAATATATCTATACAACTCGAGCATAAAAAAAGAGGAAAAAATACGAATACTGCAACTAATTTTCTCAAGATTATATCCACAAAAGATTACTATCTCTTATATCAATTCACACTTAGCACATAAAACACCGAAACACCCAAAAACACTCTAACTAGTGTGATATCCTCAATATTAATGTCCTTTGGCTCGGCATCTTGTATCAAAAGTTTTATATGTCGAGAGTTCTTAGCTAGCTAGCTGTGATAAACGACATCTACCACTTTTCGTGAAAGTTGCTCATACGTTTTTACTATATCCACAGGCTATGACAAGGTTTGCAGAACGTGCTTGGATTATCGATGACGATTTACTATAAAGGGTATCCAGCTGTAGAAGACAGATCTTATATATATAAGAAAAAAAAAATGATTTTAATCGATAAAAAGAAATTAAATTAATAATCTAATAGTTATGAGTTATAAGATGGCTTGGCCTTGATTTAAACCCATTACTAAAATATAGTACTTGCACTATCATACTCTTTCCCGCATAGTAAGTTAGAATAAACTTGGTGTTAAGACTCTCTTTTCTCCATTTTTTGCCCAATTTTCAGGACATTGCGTGTTGACGGAGCTCAAAGCTGCACTTTGTCTACCGAAGCGAAATAATAATAATAATTAAAATATCATCATTCCTGGAATGGAGACTGAACTCATAAATGATGCTCTCACTATGTAAAGATAGGTGTATACTGAAAGTGGTAATTGTGGATTTGAATATTACTTTCAAGGTGTGTTTACGATTAAACATAGCAAAGTTTAAAGTAGAAATAAAAGAAGAAACAAAAATATGTATTTTTAATATTTTTATTAATAAATTAATTATATATTAATTAAACATTAAAAAAAAAACTAATTCTTATGTTTATACGTATATTTTTCACTGAGTAGTTTTTAAAGTATATTTATAGCTATCGATAATATTTTATAGGGAAATAATCATCAGGTTTTATCGTGCCTCTTATTAAGATAAGACACTGGGCAGCTTAAAATGCAATTAAAACGCACATTAATTCACTATTACTATCTTAGATCTCGTAGTATTGATATTTAGTAGTAGTTAATCTGTACAGAGGTAATCTTTTAGCTTTAGTACTTATATGCATTTATATATTTGATGATTATAATTTATTTGGTCTTCACTTTTTTCAGATTTTACGACTGTTACATGTATATAAAGGTTGGGAATACGTAGTGTTAGAACATTCTGATTTCCAATTTCAGCCCAATTTCAAGTCATAGATAGCTTAATGTTAAACCCCGCATATAGCAGCACAATCAAGCAGCAGACAAAAATGAGTATTGAGACACTTTGTTCCCCATTCTCCTGTTCCATTTCTTTATTTTTTTTTGTTTTACGACAATACAGCAAAAATAAATATTTATTTAACAGTGAAAGTAAGTAATAAATCAGTAATTTATCACTTGCCTCTGCAACACACAAACAAAAGAAGAACTTAACCAAATAGTAATTACAGACAATACTATAGTAATCAGTGCTACTAAATAAATATAATAGATTTTTTAATCCTAACCACACATTCTCATCATGTACCTACACTGTAAACGACTTTTGTGCGTTAAATTCCTACTCGAGGATTAAATATTTAATATGTGTTTAACATTTTTAATGTGTTATTGCAAACTTAAAAGAAAAATACTATTTAGAAAACATATAAAAATTTTATCGTAGCGGGATTTAAATTTGGCGTCTAAACGCTGATCAACTATGTTTTCTAAAAAATAAATAAGTATTTAATCATTTTATTCTGTAGCTCTGGTAATGGTCCACATAGCGGCGTTGAGTTCTGCCACTTAACATACAATGTCTATAGAATTTAGCGGATAGTACGAAATGGAAGCTGTGTAACACTAGTTTCCCAGGTTCCCAATACCTACCCTGCTATGTGCGGAATAGAACGTGAAGCAAATAAAAAGATGATAATGATTTCGTTATGATTTAAGCACATTTCATTTTAAAATACAACAGAAATATGATACAATTTAAAAAAAGCCATCCAAGAAGGTACAAAAGAGAATCCGACGCCCCGAGCTAGTTTATACAGTTATAGCTTATCTTAAAGGATATTACGCATTGCCACCGTACATCAAGGCCCTGTTCCCTGAGATCGAATGAGCTGATTGCAAGATGGAATATATTAAGTACTTCATTCGCGCTATAATAATCGTACTCTTATCTGTTTCGAGGCAATTATTTATTAGAAATAGATAAAAGATGTTGTATTATAGACAAATGGTGTCTATACATTTCATCTATATATCTTTAATAGTACTTTCTTTATATCTTTTATAGTCAGTATTGAGAATAATGTCAGTATGTTAAAAATGCTTACTTAATCCAAATCATCAAACCACCAATCAATCAATTAGATCTATTTTTTATATTTTTTAGCTTTAGAGAAGACAAATTGCGGCGTTCAGATCCGCCATTAATACTCAATGTGTCCAATTCGAGCGAAATGTGGAAAACGGAGGGCCTTGGCATTGTGTTATTTCAACTCACTTTATTATATGCGGGTTATTGCGTAGTAGAAACCAAGATAATGCAAGATCAAATTTAATATCAACTGAAGTACAAGAAATATATGGAAAAAGATTTAGTCTAAGCCTTACAAAAAATGTTGTCACTGCAATATCTACAATTTTATGTTTCAATACAAAAAGTAGTTTCCTTGAATATCATTAAATCATTCCTTTACTAAGAAATATGTTTTGTAAAACATAATAATAATGAGGCCGGTCGTGGCGCAGCGGCACGAGGTGTGACTGCAAAACCGACTGGTTGTGGGTTCGATCCCCACTCGAGGAGATGAAATATTTACTTAAATTTATATTTCCATTTTCTTCGCTCTGGTGTCGAGGTTAAGCGCGGCGTTGAGTTCTGCCACTCAACACGCAATGCCTCCAGAATTCGGAAGAAAGTGGGGAACGGAGTGTCTTAACACTAGGTTCCCTCTGCCTACCCTGCTGTGTGCGGGATACAGCGTGAAGCTAATTTATTTATTTTTTTAATAATTAGTTGGGTATAATTTTTGTATGTTCTATCAAAGCTCCTTACAATATGATACCTTAAAGTCCCTGAAGGTACTTGCAAGTCTAGGTACTAAAAAAGTATTTCTAAATGTTGATTTATGTTGATTTATTTTATATTAATAAGTATGGTAAACACATATGTTTTTAGGTTTTTACTGTAGTAAAAATCTACAAAAATAAGGTATTTTTATAAACACATTATACAAATTGAACTTATGACATTATCGTTACATACATAAAGTCTACTTTAACCAACAACAAATATATTTTTAATAATATTAAATTTTTTCCACTGCAAAACTTATCTTTTCTAAGATAAGATACCCATCTATCTATAATCGACAGCGTGAACAATGCACAATTCGAAGCTTAAATCCATTCCAATTGAAGATGCCGATAGGATAACGAGCGCTATTTCAATGCTAATGGTAACATATTGCTAAACTCCTCACACGATTTATCATCATTGTGGTAATATTAATAAATATGCAAGCTGTTCTGTGATACGGCTTGTTGGGTTTTACTTGGTAATATGTTATTTTATTTCGATTTTTTTGTATATTATTTTGTGAAATTGAGTCCGTCGTGGCGCAGCACAGTCTGACTGTACGCGACGGTTGAGAATTTGATTCTTACTTAAAGGGATTAATTATTTTCTTTTCCATATGTCCTTGCTTAGCAATAAGACGAAGCGCGGTATTGAGTTTCGCCACTAATCACGCTATGTATTAATAATTGAGCGAAAAGAGAAGAGAGAATCGTAACACTACTACTTAATATATACGAATTTTAACGTAAAACTATAAAAAAAAAATAATTAAATTAAATTATAAGTATTATTAATTAAAGAAAACTTTTTATATTTCTTTTATACATTATATAGCATAGAATATATTATTGAGAAATGTATAAAAATTAAACAATGCGGACGGTTTCTAAGTATTATTCGAGCACGAATAAAAAGTAATAACCAAAGCACTTAGTGTAAACATACCGTGAAATAAAAAAAAATGTATTGTACTTACAGATTTTAATAATAATTGGTAAAACGGAATCATTATCTTATAAACACTAAACAATTTATAATAAATATTTTTTATATTTAAAATGCCTTGAATGTACTATACCTACGCCTTCTTGGCGCAAGGGCATAACGACACGTAGTATGACTGAAACGCGACGGTTGTGAGTTCGATTCCCATTCAGAGGATTGAATTATTATTAATTCATTTTTTTTTAAACATTTTTAAAGTGTTATTCCACTTAGGAAAGAAAAATACTTATTTAGAAAACCGACCAGGTCGGGTCGGTTTCCAGGAGGCGCGGGTTCGAGTCCCGCTGCGTTCAAATTTTTATACGTTTTCTAAATAAGTATTATTTATTTTTATTTTTATTTGCTTTGTTCCAGTACTAAGGCAAAAGTTCGACGTTGAGTTCCGCCACACAACACGCAATGCCTCAAACTCGACGGAAAATGGGAAACAGAGTGACTTACTAGGTAGTTCTCCAGGTTACCTTTGTCTACCCTACTAAATGCGAGATAAAACTTGAAGCTTAAAATATACCATCAAAAACTTCCTTATATTTCACACTGAAAGTGCTCAAAAACATTTTTAACATAAATACAAAAATGCAAAGAAACACACATATTGCATATGAAATTGAATTGGAATGAAGGATATTGCAAGAAATTGCTCGTCAGCTCTAGTTCTCGCTCCAATCACTACGAATAACCCCAATACGTTCAATTCGAACGTTGATTAAGAACAATCGGTTCAGTTAGATAGTACGGCCAGATGAACAACGTATGCAATGGTGTTAATGAAAAACACTCTAGAAACTGACTAAATTGGGACAGTATTCTGTTTTAGATGCTTATTTTTTATTAATTAAATATTTAAATCCAAAATCCCAAAATATCCACGAGGCCAGTCGTGGCGCAGCGGCACAAAGTGTGACTGTAAAATTGACTGGTTGTGGGTTCGATCCCCACTCGAGGATATGAAATATTTACTTAAATTTATTTTTCCATTTCTTCGTTCTGGTGTCGAGGATCTAAGCGCGGCGTTGAGTTCTGCCATTCAACACGCAATGCCTCCAGAAAGCGACAGAAAGTGGGGAATGGAGTGTCTTAACACTAGGTTCCCTCTGCCTACCCTGCTGTGTGCGGGATACAGCGTA
>JAATLQ010038085.1:38231-58275 GCA_013421005.1 Heliconius erato x Heliconius himera | reverse complement strand
AAGAGTTTACTAGCATATAAGTTACAGATTTTAATTTTAAAATGTAAAACGCTAAATAAAACCGTTGATGTATGAGCACTGAATACTCTCAGCTAACCTTTTCCCGATGAAGTATTAATGTTGTATACACGAGGCAAAATATCAAGAAATTTATATTTATGACAAAGGAAAATAGACTTTATTAATATAGAAGCAAAATTACTTTTACTGAGCGAATTTTTTAGTTTTCAATAACTGAAGGCTTCACGTGGCTTAAAAATACGACCGCTTAAATTATTTCCCTTGTCGTTAACACACCATCGCTATTAGTGTAATAGATTACGAATATTCTTACGGTTATATGCCAAGTGCATTTCTGAATGTGCATTTGTATGTAGTTATAAATTAAATCGCTTAAGAAAAATACGTACCACTATATATAAAAGAAATTGGGAATTAAAAATAAAATGTTAATATTGTGTAGTTGTTTTCGATGTAGCTGTAGTCAGCCTCATTCTAAGTGTCCAAACACTCTGAAATAGGTCATGCATTATTCTTTGTTTTTTTTTTAAATATAGGAGGTCGCGAGATGATGTTTCGGTTTATTTAAGTTTTATTGAGATATTCTTATTGTTGTTTCTTTATAATTATACGTAGTTGCCTATATGGTAAAGATTATAATATTATATTCTTAAAGTAGTTTTCAACAATAAATATTAATTTTCAATTAAAATTTTAAAGTTAACAATAATAAACTGCTTCAAAACTATACTTGTATGCACTTTAAACAAAAACAAAGTTGTAGTAATTGTACAGTGTAAAACTAAAAAAAATCTTTGAATTATTGTTGTGATAGCAGAAAAAAAAAAGATATTCACTTTATACTCACTTATTTTATAACTTTGTCTACTAAAAAATATTCTGTGTGTACAGTCTAAAATAAACATATTTTAGACCATTTTAGTCAAATGAAAATATTGAGGCGAGTTATAGTTAAGTCGCAGGGAGAAAAAGTGTGATTCTTAGTTCCATTTTCTTCATTTTGGTGTATGTTACAAAGTGCGGCGTTGAGTTCCGCGAATCAAGTGACGGAATGTCTTTAGAATTTGGCGGAAAATAAGCAACGGAGTGCTGCTGTGTGCGGGACGCTGGATTTCGTCATGAGTCAAGTATAGTAATTAAAATTTTACCTTCGTCCGGTAAAACCCATACCTTTAGTTCTGGTAGGCAGAGGGAACCGGGAGGGAGGGTAGCGTTAAGACACTGTGTTTAAATTGCATATTGGGGTGAAAAGTGTAAATGTATCAAACGAAAGATCTAGGCTAGTAAAATACAGCTCAGTAAAAAAATGCAAATTCAAAATGCCGACCGCCGCATAATGGCGTCTCCATATTTTAAACTTATAGCCCCATCAATATTAGTAAAGATTTAAATGGCTTTACTAGTAGGATACATACTTAAAACAAACACCAACAAACGTTTTAATTATTTTTCTTGCCATAAATGACAATCGACCCCAGTATTCTATTTGATCGAATATACCCTAATGCATCACGATGGCGTCAAAAAATACAATCCTAATTAAACTTTAGAAATATTTTCATATATATACGAGGCCAGTCGTGGCGCAGGGGCAATATTTATTTACATTTATATTTTCATTTCTTCGCTCTGGTGTCGAGGCAAAGCGCGGCGTTGAGTTCCTCCACTCAATACGCCACGCCTCCAGAACTCGGCGGAAGGTGGGGAACGGAATATCTTAACACTAGGTTCCCTCTGCTTACCCTGCTGTGTGCGAGATACAGCGTGAAGCTGATTTATTCTCTTGAACCAAAAATAATAATAAGATTTTATTCCGAGATAGCTTTAAATAATCGGCCATTACACTAAAAAAGACTGCACAATCGCCTGATAGCGGCCGAAAAAAGTAACGACAAGAGCGCCAAAACAGCCTTGTCATCTCAGCTTAATACATTGTCTGCCCAGAATTTTTTGCGATCCGAACGCAACGCGAACGCTAAAAAACTTAAAGAAAGAAAAAAGCTGCCGCATTGTTTTTCATCTTTTACAAACAAAGATTCAGTAAAACCGTCGTCGTCTAAAAAGCCCGCTCGATATACAAAAGTGTCATAATATATCTCAGTTACTGGTTTCGGTAAAGTGTGAAATATACCTTTCAATATTTATAGGAATTTTATTTGTGTTATTTATTCACGACGCCAGCTTTTGTTGTTGGTGTAGTACGAGATGTCAGTCTATGTTCTTTTTCTTGTTTCGTCGTATTTATGTATAAATTAGATATAAAACCATGTAATTCTGTAAGAATTTACAAGATGATGTTGAATAGTGATGTTGAACTGTCATCGTTGAAAAGTTTTACAGTAAAATATTACTTACAAAAAAAATTAGTACTTATTTAGAAAACGTATAAAAATTTTAAATGTAGCGGGATTAGAATCCACGCCTCCTGGATTCTAACCAGGCACTCTGTATATATTATGCTAACAACGTAAATAAGTAGTAACAAGCGTATAAAAATTTCGAAATTAGTTCTAAATAAGTATTACTTAGAAATGTTTCAAATGACTACGTCTTGAAGCACTTACTTATTTTAATCTTTAAGCATCAATCACATTTTTCGAAATGGTATTTCTTACTGTGGCAGTTATTATATGAGTTATGAAACTTTCACTTATGGCTCTCGTCAATCTTCTGCTTTGTATACCAAGACGATGAAAACAAAAATATGTAAAATTTTTCCCAAATACAATCTGATTCAACAAACATTCATTCACCTTTCAAAGTTGATGAGGTACTTGAAGTAAAAATAAAAAAAAATGTATAAACCAAAAAAAAATCTAAATGCAAACACATTTAGGGGAGATGATATTTAATCATACTAAAATCGATGTAAAAAAATCCATTTCATAAGCACCAGGGCACTAAAACGGTAGTATTTAATTAGAATGCAAATTTAATAGCCACCGTTGATTTACATGTCAATAGCTTTTCAAATTATGTAAGTCAGTATACAAAGGAACCTACAGCGCTTATATAATATGCAAGATCTATGAATATCGATAAGATGAGCTTTGTGAGCTTGGAATATCGTGATATTTGTTGATTAATAGTACATCATTCATATAATATATAAATTATATTTAAAAATTCTTATATTTTGATTGGGGCCAGTTTTGGCGCAGTGGCAGAAGGGTGCGACTATAAACGCAACAGGTTGTAGGTTCGATTTGCACTCAAGGTAAGGCTCAGAATTCGGCGGAAGTGGGAAGCGATGTGTTTTAACATTAGGCTGCCTCTGCCTACCCTGCTACTAATGGATTTAACGTGAATCTAAGAAAAAGAAACTTTAAATCTATTTATTACTTTATTTCGAGTGGCGGAACTTAACATCAATTTTTTTCTTATCTTAAAGAGAGAGGGAATATTATTCTAAAACAATTCGTATATATAGAAACTGTGCCACTGCGGATGAAGTCCGAAGAATTTTCACAATATTAATAAATAAATCAAAACAGACCAAGTCAATTTTATCAGATCCCACGAAATACAAAGTAGCATTCATGGAATTGAATTCCAAAAAAAAAAATATGTAGCACACCCCTCAACGAAATTATAGTATCGTAAAACAATGATTTAGATACTGGAATCCATTTTCTCATTATGGGGGAAGTAAAATTTGTATCCTTCAGGTATCCATACTGATTTGATAATAATAGATCGAAAGGTAACGACAGGAGGGTGAGTTGGGGCGTGAAAATGTTTATATACACTTTCATAATTTCCAGGGGTGATACCGGGGCTTTCAATAAGACGCTTAATAAGAAGACTACAATAAATACTTTATTAAACGGATATAATTATGCTGTCAATAGAGTTTTTGTTTATGGTTTTTTTCTGATTTCGCTAACCTATCCATTGTATCGAATATATCGAGTATAAAGAGAGAGTGAGAGAGAGAAAGAGGGAGAGAGGGAGTTCATTTTTATTAAATATTAATTCCCTGAAAAGATCTTGTGCACGCTTCTTTCTAGTCCCACAAATCTGTAATCCCGCAGAATACGGGATAGGAAAATAGTGCAAGATCTTGCAATATCGACATATCTGTATAACGAGATTGGAAGTAAATAGCTTGTGTTCGCACGTAAACACTCACTTTGTCGCTGCAATAATGACTCCAATTCAGGAGGAAATTGGAGAGCGCAGTGTTTTAACATTAAGTTCTTTCAACATACGAGAGATACAGTAATGAATATATAAATTGTTGGACTATAGAATTATTTTAAAATTACATTTGTTATAAGAATGGCTACTGGCACTATCTCTGGCATCTAACAATAGGATGTATAAGTAACTATTCAAAATATAAATAGCATGAAAATAGTGGACTGGTAGGAATTCCCGGGGCATGCCTAAAAGCTGGAAATGTAGTCCGTTCAAAAATAAAATCGACATCATTATGTCTTGCGGCAAAGGAAATTGACATTTCAATATTTAAAATAAAATATTTAATTTTGATATATATTCGAAATTTCTTAACTTATCGCTGTATTTCAAAAATAGCAAGATAGACAGACTTTCACTAAATTTGCGAATAGTGTTAGTTGCGGAACTCAACGCAACACTATCTTTTTACAAGAGCAAAAAAATGACAATAACTCTTTCCCCCGAGTGGGATTCAATCCACAGCTATCGCATTATCAGTCAGACGCTGAGCCGGTGCGCCACGACGACGTCCTCATAGAAGGGTTTTTTACTTTATTATTTTACTTAAGTTGTTTTTGTTTAATGTTCTAGATTTCTCTGTCTGTAAATAATAATCCAGCATTTTAAATTGATTCAGTTACATTTTATACATAATTCTTAACTTAATTTGAGCAAAATTATATTAGTATTGTTAATGACTTTAAGCTTGCCTTAAATTTACTCATTACAAAGAAACATGCAAAGATTTTTAAAATATTAGTAATTTTTTGTAATAATTTATAATACTATCTAGAAATAATTAATTAACAATAATAAATAAAAGTATAATTTAATAATAAAGTCTGCATAATATTTTTTGTCGTGGCGCAGGGGGAAAAAGTGTGACTGTAAAACCGACTGGTTGTGGGTTCGATCCCCACTCGATAAGATGAAATATTTACTTTAATTTATATTTCCATTTCTTCACTGTGGTGTAGAGGACAAGCGCGGCGTTGAGTTCTGCCACTCAATACGCAATGCCTGCAGAATTCGGCAGAAAGTGGGGTACGGAGTGTCTTAACACTAGGTTCCCTCTGCCTACCCTGCAGTGTGCGGGATACAACGTGAAGCTGATTTATTTATTTATTTTATTTATAATATTTTTTTGAAATATAAACCAACTTCACTTTACTACGCTACGTTACTAACCTATCAAAAGTTCTTTCCACACATTTTTATTACTATGTCAATACAATCAGTACTCTTCACATATTCCCTATAGAAGCAAATGTAAGTGTTAATGACATGTCGTAGCAAGTGTTTGTGGTCCATTTTATTTAATTTCCTACTGTAGTCTTTTATTTGATATGCTATATTTACTTTTAATTTATTTATGGATAGTAGAGTAAATATTTGATTTTTTCGCTATACCATATTGGTTAATACTCTTATGAAATAAGTTAATTTCGTTAAAATTTTTCAAACTACGCAAATTGATTTTAACACGATTTGCAGTAATAATAATAATAATTATTGATTTAAG
Organism: Heliconius erato x Heliconius himera; assembly: GCA_013421005.1. Taxonomy (NCBI): domain Eukaryota; kingdom Metazoa; phylum Arthropoda; class Insecta; order Lepidoptera; family Nymphalidae; genus Heliconius; species Heliconius erato x Heliconius himera. The sequence goes on along the minus strand of JAATLQ010038085.1, from coordinate 52,550 downwards.
CCCAAAAATTTGAGTAATGTCATAAAATACATTATTCCGCGTATTTTCAGCAAAACAGAAAGCTGTTACAATCATAGAGCTACATACAGCTATCTTATTATTTAATCAAATAAAAAATCTATATAAAAATAGTACCTAAATTAATCGTAACTAAAAAAATATAATAAAGCATTATATAAATCAAAGTCACAGTACACATATTTTATAAAAGAAAAGATTTTTTTATATGAAATAAAAACTTATCCTGTTCTCACGTACTCGTATGTACGTCCATATAAACCAGTGGTTCCCAACCAGTGGTCCGCGGACCACCAGCGGTCCGCAGAAGCCTAAATATGGTCCGCGAACGATTTTAATTTTATGACTGGGAATGGTGAGGCTTAGTTTCTGTTTGATTATCACAGTTAATTTTTATTATACCTACATGCATAGTGGTCCCTGCTACCAAGAATGATATAGAAGCGATGCTTGATCAAGAAAAGGTTGGGAACCCCTGATATAAACAAACAACATCTGTAAGCAAAGAAAATGATCGCGAAAGCAAATTGTCTAAGCACTGCTCGTGACAGCGCACATTAAGAATATTTACTGTGTATATGATACATCTGAAATAATGTCGATACCAGAGATGCTTATTTATATTGTTAGAAACGAATATGATATGTTGAGTATTGAGTGTTGAGGCCGTCGTGGCCCAGTGGTACAAGGGGCTGTAGACGCGACGGTTGTGGGTTCAATTCCCACTCGGAGGAATTAATTGTTGTTTATTATTATTTTCATTGCACAAAATAGAAGAAAAATGGAGAACGGATTATCTTATGCGGAATATAGCGTGAGGCTAATTTTGATATGTCTAGCTGTAGCTATAAGCGAGATATACGTATTACGATTTTTGTATATGAATCTAGCAAACTTTTATAGGAAATATTTGTATATTTACTATAATTAAGTATATTGTTAAACCATAGGTAGGTATGTAACTTAAACTGCTGTTTTTTAAATGAAATAAATAAAGTATATTTTATTATAGTCGGCTTCACGCACTTTGGACAAGGAAAATCTAGTATTAAGATCCACCAGTCCCTACATTCTACTCACTCACACTATTAATCTATTCCGCCATAAAAGCCTTAATGATAACTGATAACAATAAAATAAAATACTAATTTAACCAAAAAACCAAAAACCCTCACAATACAATTTTTAATTTCTATTTCTTTCCTTTCTAATATGTATAGATATATTTTATATTGTATAATAAAGGATTTGTCGTTGAATGCAACATTTATCTGCTACGTCGAAATATTTATGAGTTTAACGGCTACGTGATTCTTTTAAATCGCACTAATTGTTCTCTATAAATCATTATGGCACGTTTGGTTTTTATTGCTTTTTTTCGTTGAAAAGATTTCTTTGATATGGACAACTTTCTCTGTAAAATAAGAATAAGCTAAGGTATTTGTATTTGAAATATGTCAAAATTTATTACATTTTTGATATTATCATTGTATGTTATGTATATATAAAGAATACTTTTAGTTTCAAAGTTTTTGAACTGTACGAAAAAATATTTAATATTAGCCACCCGATTGTGGCTTCGCCCGCTTAAACGCATTTTGCGGTCAAGAGATTTAACTATTTGTTACACTACGTTGTGTTTCAAAGTTGGACAAAAACCGGAGACCGAAGTGTTTTAGCACTAGGTTCAATTAAACTTTCTATTTACCCTACAAGATATAGAATAAAATGAATTAAAAAAGGGATAATTGATACGCAATTAAGCTACAGTTAAAACTGCTGAATTAAATTTGCTTATAAATGTAAGGATGAGGATTCTAGGTCAGCAAATGAATTGATCTAAAAGTAAAGGTTCAATTAATCGCTTCCTATTCTAAAATTATAATTTCTGCCTTTAAATGATCCGTAAGTTTAGTCTTAACTTAAAAATATATAACATATTACTTTTTACCTTTTTGTTGCATGTATGCTGGGTAGAAAAAGGGAACCTAGTATTAAGGCAGTCTGTTCCCCTTGCACAGCGCAAATTTTTTGAGACATTGCCTATTTAGAGGCGGAACTCGACGCCGCGTTTTATCTTGTTAAAAGAGTGTTAAAATAGTTCACTTAATTGGAAATGAAACCCTTAATCCTCATGTGTACGGTCAGACACTTTGCCGCGGCAGCCTACGTCGTCGTCGTTTATATTTCTATTTAAAAAAAATCAGCTTCACGCTGTATTTCACACACAGCAGTGTAGGCAGAGGGAACTTAGTGTTAAGACACTCCATTCTCCACTTTCCGTCAAGGTTTGGAGGTATTGCGTGTTGAGTGGCAGAACTTAACGTCGCGCTTTACACTAGAGCGAAGAAATGGAAATAAAATTTAAGTAAATATTTCATCTCCTCGATTGGGGATCGAATCCCCAACCAGTCGGTTTTACAGTCACACTTTGTGCCTCCATCCATTTGATCTCCATCCTGGCCTGGCTTGCCTTTTTATAAATAGAAATAAAAAGCAATAGAAATAGAATAAAACATATCATAATTTACAATCACAACGAAAATAGAAACGCAATTAGCGATAGCCATTGAAAATTACGTTTGAATTGGCTTTGTATCTGTATCGCAGTGCGATGTTTTACGATCAACTGTAAAAGTGTATGTCGTCTTAAATGGGACATAAACACAGGGATGTGTAAACGAATGTCTCACGTTTGTTTTATTGGCGTCATTAATTCCTACGCTTTCGACGTGTTGGGATCTAAAAAATATGGTGTTGGCTAGTTGATTTTTTTTTCTTGATGAACTAAATTAATTCTAATTTACAAATTCATTTTTGAATTTGTTAGAGACACTACATTACGTATAGTGATGCGTCACTCGGTTTTTGGTGACAAAGTAATTGGTGTAAAGACCCTCTTTCTATCCTGCTTGAAATATTTGGGATACATAGTTCAGCCTAACAATGTTACCATTAAGATAAAAATATCCGTATATAAATATATCTATAGATAAATATTTTATTGATAGTAAAGTTTTATGACAAGGTATAAATAAACAAAAACCTAAAGGCAAGTTATTTTTTTTTATTTTATATTTTCTTAAAAATTTAGAACATAATTTTACTATGTAGTGTTCTTATGTAATAGGATCGTGCGACTGAATGAGGACGAGGGGTGGACGCTTAATGAAAAGTAATGTTGTTTTGGTAGCGGAGACTAAGATCAGATCTAATAACTCTGTTCAACTTTTGTTTGTAATTTGTATTTTGTGTTTATAGCTTAATTCTTTATTCCGCACATAGCAGGGTAAGCAAAGGGGACATGGGAACTGAGATTTCTTTTCGTCGAGTGAAAATCGAACCCACAACCGTCGCGTTTACAACGCCACATGGCTGTAAGTGTTTGTTTGAGCTTTATTTTGAGTCATATCCTATTCTTAATCAAAAAAATTTATTTGAGTTGTAAAAAGTCAGCGAGCTCAATAATAAGCTAATTTTATGTGAATAAGCTTATCTTATAGGCATATATAAATACCATGAAAAAACTTATGATAATAATATATATCCTTATTACGGATCTCTATGATAATCTCGTCCCTATAGCACTTAAATAATATTTTTATTATTAACTTTTTTTCCCGTCCTTTTCCTTTTTTCGTCCCTATAGCACTTAAATAATATTTTTTTTATTTACTTTTTTTTTGAGATAACAATTAGTGATCCTTTAAGAATTAAAGGATAATAGATTTATGAAAACTTTCATAACATTATCGAGAGTATAAAAGCTTTAAGAATAGTAAGGGTGCGTCAAGTGACAGCCTCATTGCCATCCATTATAGACGCATCCATATTCTTAAAAATCACTACTTGTAAATATTAATTTAGACAAACTAAACATTATTTTTTAATAACAAAATATTTAGTAGTTGCCTTATATATTATTTAAAAGAAAAACATGATATCAAATGTAACTTATTGTACACATTATATCTAAAATGTTACATAAAGTGTTTGATGCTCATAAAATTTGAACCAAGTATATAATGTAGACCTCTCAGAATAAAGGTAACTTAAGTTCCTATTCCTTTCTTTGCAAGTATTAAGGAGGAGAAAATTACGTCCTTGTTGTGGAATAATACTTTAAAAAAATGTTAAAAACCCTCCTCTCCTCCTGAAATTTCTTCGGTTACTTTTTAGAAATAAAACAGTTTGATATTTTTTAACTATTAAAATTAAACTAATAGACTTTGAGCCTGTTTCAATCTAAAAGTGTGACTATATAGTATTATATAACATAAAATAAAATACTAATATTTCACTTCCTCACACAAGAATAAGGACACGAAAGTACACATTTCAAGGAGCTGCATTCATTAACTTAATGTATAGACTTACAAAATAATTGCACACAAATTTTTGCTCAAGGAAAGAAGTCGACAGTCAATCCTAACATAATTAATGAATCCCCTAGTTCCTGTCACTATGGTAATATTATTTTTGGTATCAAATTGATGGCATAATTTTATTAGCAATGCTAATTTTCGATAATTAGATAAAAAAATGCATCTAATTATGTAAATATATATTAAGTATATTTTAACATTTTTTAAAGTGTTAGTCACAGACAACAGTGTGGTTAATATTGAGAAACGTATAAATATTTATACTAACATTGAACGTAATATATATCTCGAAAGTTTTTAAACGAGATTCGAACCCACGCCTCTTGGAAGCCGTCCGTTCGTTCGTTTTTATCAAACTATAGATAGTTTGATAAAGACGGCGATCGTGTATGCCACTACGACGCATCAGTGGAAGCCCTATTGAGGGCCACCGTCACCTTTTGGTCACCCCGGAGTTTCTCCCCTGCGGTACCGGCAGCCTTGATGACTTGCAGGAGGATCACGGTGATCCCCGATATTTTCGGCGCTGATGCTTATATGCATCTACTTGGTGATAGGATGGGTACCACGCACACCCATCGTAATTACCAAAGCACAGAAACAAAATTATTTTATTTCTTCGTGTGTGAATCAAACCCACTACCTTCGCCTTTACAGCCTGTCTGTGCCACTTTACTACGACTACCTTATATAGCTAGAAATCAGTATAACTTGCTATTTTTTTACGGTTACGACTATTAAGATTTAGTTTTCGAGCAAAACAATAAATTTAATTTCCGTTATCTGTTCTATCTTAGTTTTAATAGGTTTTTCTAGAAATAAATCCATAATACATTTATTTAGATAAAATCAGAAATATTTTTGTGACACTTCATAAAGTAAATTGGCCGTGGTGTCGGTTTCTACGGCAACGAAACGAAATAATTAAATATCCACCTACGTAGAATATGTCACAAATGTTATAGCGTTTAACCTTAAATACCTTTATTATATATGGAAAGATATTTTAAAACTATAATATATTTATTTATTTAATATAATTATTTACGTACAGTCAACACCCAAAAATAGTGGACACAAACGTAAAAGTCATATTTTTATTTACTTGCTATGCGGCACAAAGAACCCAGTGTTAATACACTCCATTCTCCTCTTTCAGCTTCTTCTTTTAGATATTGCGTAATTTGTATCATCGATTGCTTATAAAATACAATATTTTTTTGTACAGCTTAAAATGGTGTTGATAAGATTCCGATTCTGGAATTCTTCTCTTTACCTCGTTTTCAGAGCGAGAAAATAAAAATATTAAATATTTAATTTCCTCGAGTGGGAATCGAACCCGCAACCTGTCGCGTTTACAGTTGAACGCCTGCGCCATGACTTACGACGCCTTATTTAAACCAATAACCAAAACAAGTTAAGGCGTGAAAACGACTTTCACATCCAAAGTAGAAATAAATATTTTATATTTTATGTATAAGTTATTTTAAACAAGCCCAGTGGTGCAGTCAGCGTTGCGGTATTATGCGTCACTCCATTAGCTTACTTTGGTGTACGGCGTCTTGCAGACAAGCCAATATGTTGTTACGACTTTAAATTTAAAGTTTTTATAAAAATATGGAAAAATGGACATATTTTGTACCAAGCCAAAACTAGTATAAAATGTAAAATATTAGTTTTTAGTTTTCAAACTGCAAAAAAACTATAATTTTATATATTCAACGTAATTTAATTTTTTTATATAATTTCGTTTCACATTTAAATCAATAAAGTTTAATATCTAAAATATATATTTTTTTAAATATTTTGAATTAATGTGAACGTCAGTAACTAAAATGAATTGCCTTTAAGTCATAAAATTATGATTACCAATTAAGGACATTATAATTAAATAATTAATTTTATAGTACTCAAGTACTTAAACAGATATGCTTAACACAATCATCTCCCAGACATCTAAAGATCAGGGACCAACTTCGTTAATACCGAAGCTTTTAATCTCTAAGTGAAAACTAATTTGCAGCGATATTTTGGTGTCTATTTGCTACCAAAGCTTTCTAACTAATGAAAAACAACTTTTAATATAATAAGACTCGAGTCAAGACATTCGTTTAAAGTTTACGTCAATCGTGTTTAGTGTCAAATTACCAACCAAAATACAGTATTAGTACTGAATTAATATTGGTCACTGACCCATTCATCAATCTTATTGACTTATTGATTGATGATTGTTTGTGTATTGACGTGTTGTAATCAAAAATATTAGATTTGTTCTTCTAACGACAAGGTAAAATATTAGGTATATATTTTCACGCACCTCCCAAATAGGAATGGATGGATGGATGGATGATATTTGAATTATATTTGTTTAATTTGATGAAATAAAGCACGGCGTTGAGTTCCACTGCTTAATACAATATCTCGAATTCGGGATAGCCAAGATCTTGGTTTATCTTGTAAAGTTATCTCTGTATATTCTACTATATGGAATCACGCGTAAAGTTATTTAATTCGGCAAAATATTTAAACTGGCTTTATAATAATCAAATTCACCAAAAATTAAAAAAACACTACCATTTTCTCTGTTTCCCCATAGTCATTCTCCTACTTTTGCTTTATTAATTGTTAACATTTTACAATGTTTAGAAAATTTCGAATAAATTAAAATTGACACATTTTCTACCAATAGTTTTATGAGAGTGTGGTACTTCTAAAATTGCTCGTTTCACAAGCCTGCTGAAATATCGGTCAAGTGCTTGCATGTTCAATTAAAACGAAGGCTAGATAACTTCCGTCACGTACAGCTTGTGGTTTGTATCGCCTACGTTATTATTATATTATTCAGAGTCAATCAATAAGTACTAATTTGATTGATTTCGTATGTGAATGTATACATTTTTAAATTACATAGTTAAAATGTTTTATTTTCATTTAATATATTGTTATTTTTCATCATTTTAAGCAAAGATATAAATAAATTAGTTTCACGCTGAATTTTTGGAGGCATTGCGCGTTTAGCGCGCCGGTCTTTTTTTCTTTGGTGCCAGAGCGAACCAATTAAAATATTTAAAGATTATAATACTCTTATAAGTTGTGTTTTTTATTGACTTACAATCATGTATGTACGAGTATATGATACAAAATCCTCGGTAGACGAGTCCGACTCGCATTTGACAATTTTTTTCTTTTTTTTTGTTCTTTTTTTTTATTTTGTTCTTTTGAGGTTCGAGTGGGGATCGAACCCACAACCAGTCTTAAAATCACATTTTGTGCCCCTGCGCCACGACTGGCCTCAATTCAAGTATTATCTGTAATAGCATAAATTAGCTCCACGCTGTATCCCGCACACAGTAGTTTAGGCAGAGGGAACCTAGTGTTAAGACACTCCGTTCCCCATTTTCTGCAGAATTCTGGAGACATTGCGTTTCGAGTGGCAGAACTCAACGCCTCCCTTTGCATCAACACCGGAGCGAAGAAAGGAAAATATAAATGTAAATAAATATTCCATTTCCTCGAGCGTGGATCGAACCTGCAATCAGTCGATTTTACAGTCACACTTTGGACCCCTGCCCCATGACTGTTCTCAATTTCGTCTCAAATTCTGTCCTCAAACAATTTATATACATACTTAAGACAAGCTATTTAAAATATCATATTTTATTAATACATGCGCGAGTTATTCCCCAAAATATAGTACATCTGATAATGTATCAATGACACTAACAGCCTAGATTTATAGCTAACCAAACTAATGCGACCGCCGAAAAGATTTTATGTCAATTTTATAGTTAATACCATAAAAGCGACATGGTTTTCTTATAATTTATAAACCAGTATCAAATATCGTTAATCTAGAAGAGTAATAAACTTCTTCGCGGAATACGTTACTGCTGATATTTACATAGTATCATAAATTAATAATATTTAGTGTGACATGTTTGGATTTGCAAAGGAATTACTAAGAAATCATGTTAACATTTATTACCTAAATATATGAATGTTCCGACAACTTACAGCTACTGAATGCATTTGAAGGTTGCTAAGGATTCATCCATTATAGAATAGCTTACTCAATTTGTGAAATTTAAAAAAATAATAATAAAATAGCCATCTATTGCAAATATTAATAATATCCAGTAAAAGGATAAAAATAAAAAAGCGCTTAATCATTTATAAAGTCCATTACTCAAAAGAAGACTTGTACTTTGTGTAAAAAATATATGCTTGAACTATATACATATTTATTTAATATACTTTAGATTTATTTACTAAATGTCAGTTAATAATTATTTTATTTTGCTCTACATACTATACATTAAATAAATCGTAATTTAAGTCTCTTGATATTTTATTCGATCTTGCTCGCAGACGCATTCTTTTTTGTTTATATATTTTAGTGCAAGTTATATGCACTCGAAGAAACATGGTAATTTTGGAATGACAGACATACACTTTAATTTTATTTATAAGTATTTATATGTACAACTCTATATACCTACTTTTTATATAGCGATGTTTGCCTAATAAGTCATTAAATTTTCAAAAGCTATTAGGCAAATATATCATTAATATTTTTTTAGATGCCTTATAGCTTATGTAGCAGGTTAGATAGAGCATATCTAGAAATATAGCACCTCGTTTTCCACTTTTAGCCGATTTTTTTAAATATTGCATATTTAAAGGCAAAACTAAACAATATGATCAATCTTATAAGAGCAGGATACTTTAAAAAAAAAAGTAGTTCCTTGAACCTACAGCTATCGTGCTTACATCCAGACCCTGTCCCACTGTGCCATGACATCCTCTATTTTATTTATTGTGTAAAATATCTAAATAAATATATAAACACTATTTACAATTAACTATAAATAAAAGTCAGTTGTGTTGCATACCGCAAAATAGATGCATAAAATATAGTGCCCTCGAAAACTATCAAGTCAGATACTGTGCTGTGAGATTTACGAGTGCTCACGCGCATGGCCAGTCGATTTATTGTTAGTATCGCAAAGCTTTAGCCAATAATGGATTGAAATATTTCTTTAGGGCATAAATTAGAGGATTAAACTTTATTCTGTACAATCCACCTGTTTAAAAAATGAAAATAAAATGTTTTGTTGACAATTTTATCGAATATATCGAATCCATTTAAATACTTCTCTTCTCTCTTCGAAGTAATCCATTCCTTTTTCTATATTTTTTTTGGTCAAAGTCACGCCGTTGCAGGGTAGATAGAGGGTACTTGAGAACCTAATGTGAAGACACTTCTATTCCGCACTTTCCGCGAAATTCTTGATGCCTTCCATGTTGAGTGGCGGAACTCAACACTGCGGTTTGCCCCATTACCAGAGCGAGGAACTGAAAATATAATATCTTTGATTCCCCGAGTGGGAATCGAACCCGTCGCTTTTACATTCAAAAGCTTCTGTCCCTGCACCGACCGATGATGGCATCAAATATTTGTAGTATTTTTAAACAATAGTTGTAATATTTTTACTTAATTGACAGTTATAACATGTACATATGTATGTATGGATAGCGCAATTATATCACATGTAAGTGAATAGTTTTTAGTTTTTTTCATTACGAAGCTTAGGTCAAAAATCTTATCTTATCTTATTTAACCTACTTTTTAAAAAGAGTCAATTATATAAAATTATAAATACGTTTTGCTGAGAAATCTCCATTCTTTAAACCGTATAAGTAACGTGGGTGAACTGTTCACTGAACATCCTTAATTTTGCGTGACATTCACTTTGAAATAAATCCTTTTCGTTGAACTTAACCTAATTTATCACTTGGTGAATTCAAATAAAACAGCTATTTTAAATAACGCCTAGAATGTGTTATACGATCTGTGTGTGATTTTGTTACTGTATATATTTTTGAAGTACAAAAAAATTGCTAACATAGCATTCAGAAGGAACGTAGTGTTAATATAGTGTTCCTCTAATTTTCTACCAATTTTTAAAACATTGCATGCTGAGCGATGGCACTTAGCCGCGCTTTGTCTGTTAGAATAGGAAAATAAAAATAATTTAAATTTAGTAAGTCCGCCAGTGGAGATTGAACCCAAAGCCGGCGCGCTTATTGTTTTACGTTAGGCCACTACGCCTAGACGTCCTCAATTTTTAAAATAAATATACAAGTATATAATGCCATTGAAGCTCCGTATAACTATTTATTTATAAGGACGCTATTTTGTAGCAATTGAAAAATATTTAACACACGATGGTAGCGGGTTCGATTTCCATTCAGGGTAATCATTATGTTTAAGTTATACTTATAGTTTTAATTTCAAAGTCTGGCAAGACAAAGCGTAGCACTCAGTTTCGTTACTTGACATGTAACATAGATGCACGCCTACACCGCTGATTGAGTGAAATGCGGAAATAGGTTTAAAATATGTATATACGTACACATTTATAAGGTTTTCTTGAAAAATAATCGTAGACTGAGGTCATCGTGGCGCAGTAACACAAGCGAGTGACTGAAAACGCGATGGTTGTGGGTTCAATTCCAACTCAGGGAAATTAATTGTTTATTATTTATTCATATTTTCATTTCTTCGCTCTTCTAACAAGGTTAAGTTGAGTTCCGCCAATCAACATGCAATGCTTATCAAAGGGAATATCTCAACACTAGGTTCCCTATGCCTACTCTGCTATAAGCGGGATACAAAATGAAGTTTAAAAAAATTACGTATAGTTATTGTTGAGTAACAACGGTTACATTGGCCAATGGAATAGCGTAAAATTAGATAGCATAATATTCGAGCGAGGAGAAAACCGTTACAAGTTGCAGGAACCACGTAATTAGATGAAGTCTGAGTCACATTTTTTAATTATATAACCGTTTACTTTATTTTTTAATATTAGATTTAGAAATAAGGCTTAGAAACAATATAAAAGCATTTTGATTTTAAGTTTTAATTACAACTTCAATACAGTGATTCCAGTTGTGGCGCAGGGGCACCAAGTGTGACTGTAAATGCGACTGGTTGTGGGTTCGATCACCGTTCGAGACATTAAAATATTTATTTAAATTTATATATTAATTTCTTCGCTCTGGTGTCGAGGCAGCGTTGAGTTTTGCCACTCAACACGCAGTGCCTCCAGAATTCGGCGGAAAATGGGAAACGGAGTGTCTTAACTGTATCTGTGGGATACAATGTGAAGCTGATTCAATTTAATTTCTTTTTTACTACTTAAATTTCATTTCTTTTCATTCTTTATAATTCGGGCTGTTAATGCTATGTGACTTTAAAGTTTTATTCTATTCAAAAGCCTAATCAATCAAATTCTCATATAATACCAAACAAAATATTATGAAAATTAAAAGATATACTACCTCTAACCGGTAGTAACGAGAAGTAGAGTAAGTGTGATACATTAAAAAGTGACAAATAACGAATAGGCCCAGTCCATTTAAGCGACGCGACGGTCCATGCCTACTTCAACTGATGATTTTACAAAGCAATTATTCGAAGGGGCTCTCTGATTATTCTTTACCATGACAGTTGCCATAGATTAATTAGCATCATTTATTATAGGAAGGGAAGCATTCGTGCCTTACATAATATTAAACATTTCTTGAAAGTCAAGCAAATATCGCCTTTAAAACCAAGATATGTGGGTTATAGTTGCGTGATGAATTGTTTCATTTTGCCAAGCTTAAGACCACGTGGTGATAATATGAAAGCCACAGAGCATGGAGACTAACGATTAAATGTTTGGTCTACTGTTATTTTATATTTATAGGTACATGAATGATTGTTAGCATGTGGTCTAATAAAATGTGTTGTGTAACAATATAGCAGCTTTTATTAAGGGAGTGCAGCGACACGCTCATGGACTGGGACGCTGTTTAATCTTAGTTTATTTAATATTGTTCTGTAAGTGTACATATAGAACATAAAGAATATTTACTATATATATATAATATAGCAGATATTCCATTATAAACTATATTTACTGGACATTATATACATACATATCTAGTCCTAAAATAAATAAATAATAACAATTCATATTCCAATAAAGATTTTATACAGGATGGAAGTGTCAGCACCACTTTAAATGAAACCACATTTTTAACTACTCTATAAAAGCCTAACACAATTTTTGAAAAAGTGATTTTTTTAAACACAATAAATAATAAAATTATTGTTGTAATATAAAACGCCACGAAACCCCCGCATACATCTCATTCCGATCGAATTCGAATCGTAGGTATTGGCGGCAAAGTTAAAAGTTGATTAACCTTTAGCAGTATTTTTGTAGTAGTGTGTGTTTACGTTATTGGTATCTATGCGTAACTGCGTCACACGAAATACAGGTATGGATAAACATCGTGAAATGAAAAAAAAATCCTACGTCTTAATTGTTGAGGTATCTTGGTTAATTTCTTAAGGTATGGGTTTAAAATATTTTACCCTATATGCTGTTCCCGTAAAAGGAGCGCTGCCTCTTCCACCCTGTGATATAGTAGATGTTCTATTATAAAGTTACATACATATAGTCCGAAAATAATTTTAATATTAATCTTAAAATAATAACGATAAATATTCCAATAAAGCATTTATATTAATATTGTCTCAGTTTCTATTTTAGAAAGATATGTGACACACTTTATCTATATTAATTAACCATAATATGAAAGATAAAATTACAGCCATCAATCTGGCTATAATGATTAAATTATACGGTACTTGCGAATATGGCGGCTGTATATTTAATAGTATTAGCTATGTCACGGTACCATATGTAATATTTCCTATGTAAAACCGTTATAACCGTACCATACCGTACTGTTTGTATTTGGTTGTCATGATTATTAGAGAATATTGTTTCCGTAATTATTTAAATAAATATTTTTTTTTCTTTATAATAATTATATTTACATATATAGAAATAAATTTTCGAAATGTATACTCTAATCTTTATTCTTCGTCCAGCTGACACAGTCGTGGCGCCGGGGCTTAAAGGTGTCACTGTAAAAGCGACGGTCGTGGGTTCGATTTTCATTCAGGGGATTGTAATATAATATTTTCTTATTTATTTTTTATCCTCTCTCTGATAACAAGGCAAAGTCCAGCGTTGAGATCTACTACTCAACACACAATGCTCCGAACATTGAGTAGAAATTGGTGAATGGAAAGTGTGTGAGTGTCTTAACACTAAATTCACTCTCCCTACCCTACTATGTGCGGGACACAACGTAAAGTTAATAAAAAAATATCCTATGGTACATTACCAAGATCGTTGTGGGCTCGGTCTCCATTCGAAATAATAATGTTCAAGCGGCGTTGGTTTCCTCCACTGAATGTATATTGTATCCAATTGGACAGAAAGGAAAACGAAGTTTAATTCGCATCATAGACAGCACCGAGTGAATAATGTATCTCTATAATATGTATAAAATTAATCTTCTTATTATGTCTTTCAGCCGTAAAATAAAAATTACGTTTTCTTCCGTTTCCGTAGGGAGTTTGAAATTCCTTTCTTAGTACTGTCCTATAATTTTCTAAACCATTCATACAAAATTTGTAATTTCTAAGTTTAAGATTCGTGTGTACGTTGTCTGTCAGTCACTCAGTAATCGCGCTTCTTTATATAAAAATTATATAATATACTAATTTAACCCACTCAACAACACAATTTAGTAAAGGAATTATAAAATTAAAAAAAAAAAAAAAATTAGCTTCACGCTGTATCCCGCACACAGCAGGGTAGGCAGAGGGAACCTAGTGTTAAGACACTCCGTTCCCCACTTTCTGCCGAATTCTGGAGGCATTGCGTGTTGAGTGGCAGAACTCAACGCCGCGCTTAACCTCGACACCAGAGCGAAGAAATGGAAATATAAATTTAAGTAAATATTTCATCTCCTCGAGTGGGGATCGAACCCACAACCAGTCGGT
>JAATLQ010038085.1:0-38131 GCA_013421005.1 Heliconius erato x Heliconius himera | reverse complement strand
ACTAAGACCGGCCTAAATTATAAAACTAAGTTATTTTTAATTGAGAAATCCGGGGTTATTTTGCGGTTATCATTGGAAAATTTTAAATTAAATTTACTTATATAATAATATTATCGAAATAACTCAGTAGGAGCAATTACTGGTACTCAAGTTACAGATTGAACATCAAAGAGGCTTAATTAAACCTCCTTAGAAGAGTCATAAATGGTTTACAAGGTAAAAGGAAAATATTTACTTATCCCGCGAAAGCTTTAATTGCTCGCCTTCAAAGTTCATAGAATGATTTGTGTGTTTTTTTTTTTAATTGTGATAAATAAATTCTTAATTGTATTATTTAAATAAATGAACAGTTGAATGAATGAAATGGACATTTTATAAAAAAATCTTTTTTATATATTCTATGCATATAATAAAATTATAAATTGTTACTGATCGCTGTGTGTATGGAAGATGTATGATAAAAAATATTATTAAGGATATTGATGAATTGGTTTTTTTTAACTATTTGTTTGCTTGTCTATGCGTTTGTGCACGCTAATCACAGATACGGCTTAACCGATTTAAATGCAATTTTCTTCATTGCATTTTGTAAACTTTCCATAATGAAATACATTATATTATTTAAATCAAATTACAGCTAAAAATGTTATATTCAAAAAAAAGTCTTTAAAATGATAATGTCATCAGAACACGAGAACAATTGGAACTATAAAAAAATATAATTATACAGTTCAAGCGGGCGAAGCCGCGTGACAGTCCCAAGTTTTACACATATGTAATGTTACCTAAATATGTATTTTTTATCTATGCATAGTGAATAACAAGGTCCTGCGAAAGCAAATAACATAATTAATAACATATGAGGCCCGACTTGAATTCTATTTAGATATTGAACTTGATTATTTTGAAAAGACAAATTATTGATTTCCAAACATGCATAGTTATAGTAGGTAATCCTCGAATTTATTAGGAATAATGAACCTTTTATACATTTACACATATTTCAAGAGAATAAAATAAGCTAAGCCTTATATGATATATGGTAAAGTTGAAAATGACAGTCCATTTATCTTAAATCATATATAATTCATTATAACGCAAAATTATATAAAAAAGTGTTAAAAGTATTAAGTATCTATAAAAACTAACACATGTATTCAAATGCTAATTATTAGCTATAACTAGATAAACATAAGAGATAAACACATTAAATTATGGAAATGGTTCCGATAACTCTATATCGCACAAATAGACATGACACTAATATTTACGAACGATTTATATCAAAATATGTATTTTATACAACATGGTCGGTATAAAACATATTGCGTGTTTTACAAATTGAACATCAAAATTTAGAAGTGGCGTATGCGATTGTAACAAAGAATATAGATTATCTTTATAATAAGAAAATCCCTTTTAAAACAATCTTTCTAGATAGTTTTTCATAGTACATTATATTACACAATTCGAGAAAATTTAACTAATTTAAATTTAAAAACACGTTACAGTCAAATTATATCATATTAATTTCAAATTCTTTCACATTATGTGTCTCATAAGAAAACTCTATATTTAATATTCGATGGCCTCTCTAACATTTCTAAGCTACGAGTAATACCGGTTTCGCGACAGCTGCTCGCTAAAATAGACCGGACAAGGGGTATTTTGTAACTGGACCACCTGAGACAGTCAACTGCCTAACTGCCTGAGAAACTCGAACTCTAAAATAAACTTGTAAGTTTTAAAATTAGAAAGGACAAACTACTTTGCTGCAAAATACGTAATATATAGGATAAACAAAAGTTTGAAACTATTAATAGAAGAGATATTCTAACTGTATACGTAAAATAACACTCTATTTTTTAGACAGAATTTAGTGTTAGGTCACTCCGTTCTTCCTATATATTAACGGAGAATCAATTCAAAAACACATTTTGCCTGACGTAATTTCTAATAGGCTACAAAATATAATTATCTTGAAATAGGTATATACTTCTAAATATAATCTGAAACATTTAATTAAAATTTTCTTCATACAGTAGGTAATAAGCCTAAAGCTAAAATGACTTCCTTACTCAATACAATGTAACAAAACTATTATACCACAACAAGTACCTCTATTCTATAGAATAGTATGTTCGAAGGCTCCTTACGACTCTACTAATATACGCATCTTATTATCGGCAAGTCACCGTCGTTTCATTATCACCAGCCAACACAAACTTCGTTACCGACGAACACGACGCTGGAATTGAATCGCATTCACCTTTAATAGCCAGTAAACATCGTTCTACTTCAATATTATCTATATAGGACCTTTTGGTATAATTAAATTATATAGAGCTGTTTATATGTGGATGAAAAATATTTTTTTTTGTTATTTTGATAATAGTTATTATTTATGGTGATTTTTTTTTTGTTTTAATTCACAAATATTATACAATTATTTAATTTAGTAAGTTTAGATAATGATGCAGCTTTTAAAGCTGCACGTAAAAGCATCGTAAAAGAAAGATACAGTCTTGCATATTTCTTTTTTTCCCTTCACGCTGTATCCTGCATACAGCAGGGTAGGCAGCAGCATTTTCCGCAAAATTCTGAGGGTGTTAAGTGGCGCAACACAACGCAGCGCTTTGTCTCGACACAAGAGCGAAGAAATGAAATAATTAATATTTTTTCATATCCTTGAGTGGTTATCGAACCCATAACCAGTCGATTTTAAAGTCACACTTTGTGCCCCTACGCAGCGACCAACCGCGATCTCAAAAAAAAAAAACATTAAATTCAAAACATAAAAACAGCTCTATATAGAGCTCTATCATTAAACCAGTGAACGGAATGCAGCCGTAGGTTGTTAACCTGTCCCAACACAGTTTACATCTGATATTCGATATGCCAGTATCTTTCTACTAATTTCTATCTGCTACTAATGCCACTAATGTTATAATAGAGACAGTGGGTAAGTAGTATTGTAATAACTGTATTGCTTAAGTGATAGAGCGAAGTGACACCTTAGGCGTAACTGATGTGAGCTTCAATATGTTCGTTAAAAAAGTTCCAAGGTCCAATTCTCGCTGCGTCCAGCATTTGTACGACTAGATTTGAATAACATTGGCAATAAATTAGAAACAATATCATTTTTATGTAATAAAAAAGTAATATTTCTGATCTATTGGCAATTCCTTCAAGAGAATGACACGTATGTATTTTTTTTAATTATTTATCTACAAAACTTATTAAATTTTTTAATCACAAATAAATATTCTGTATTTTATTTACGCTCAGATCATCAGAATATGCAATAACTCGAACACATATTTAATATATAACACATATAACACCAGTTTCCAAACACAGTACCAGTAGCTAGCCTTTAGTCAAGAAATTTAATTAATACGACATCTCATTTTACTTTGCAAGCGGTAAAACTTCTCACTTCATTCAATATAAATTCACATGCAAAAATGTTTACTTGCTACATAAAAAGAAATAAACTGTATTTTAATTGACCAGTCATTTAGGTTACCCATATATTGTTTTTTTTATTCTTAGGTAGACCTAAAAACCACATTCTGGTATTTACCAATCGGTTCTTTGAGTTCATTTTTCGCTATAGCATTTCCTCGTAAATACGGCAGCCCCTTCAATCCAAAGGAAGCAAATAAAGCGTGAGGCTTAAAGTTTTAATTAAAGGGTGGGTAATTAGATACGCTCGGTGAATATGTTAATTAATACATGGTTTAATTCTTCAAAACACGGCTATTGTTCGAGACGCAGTAAAAATCCTGGCTCCTTTGCGAAACTTTGCATGGTAGCGAAAAGGAACTTCAAAGATTTGGTAATACATTATTTTGAGTTATCCTTTGAATTGTAACTTTTGAGAGTAACCCTTAAAATTAAATTTTGACTCGTATATTTCAATTATAAATAAATAGAAATATTTTTATTCAACGTTCATAATAATAGGAACATTGAATAAAAATATTTCCAATGTTTTTGTATATATACATCAAAATATTTAATTTATTGTAATAAAACTCACGTTACATATACATATATATCTACTTTTTATTTTAAAAGGTATTGTATAAAATGATAAAGTACATATTGTTAATAATAAAACAATAATTAAAAATTTTAAAATAATCCTAATTATTTTCTTAAATAAGAAAAAAACTGGATAAGCGCGAGCCGAGGGTTCCGTACAACTAATGCGTCATAAAAAAAATATAAAATATGTATTGGAATATGCTTACCAAGCCCTTTTTTCATCTGATACCTGACTTGAACTCCCACGCACTTGATCCCTAAATTTTTTACAAGATGTAATGTTTTATCAATATTTTTATAGTCAAAGTCAAAGCTGTATAAATATAAAGGCAACCAAACTTAATTTAGATTCAAATTGCTTAAATTAAGAATGTCAAAATATAATTACCATTTCATTACCAGCTTCTTATATAATTAGTTCTTCATTATAAGTTAAATTTAATGTGTCAGATACAACGATATATAATATTTGATGAATTTAATGTCTTTTTAGGACCACACCGTGTGCCGCACGTAACAGGGTAGGTAGCGGGAACCTGGGAACCACTATCCAAAGAATTCTGGAGGAATTCCATATTGAGTGACGGAACTGTCCTGCTTTTGCCGCCTGCTCTCAAGACATTTCTTTTTGAATGGCCGAATCTAAAGCCACATTTTATGTTACGAGACGAGAGCGGGAAATCGAAACTTATTCATTGCCCCTAGTGTAAATCGAACTTACAATCATCACTTTTATTGTAGGACAATTTTTTTTGTCCCTTTAAAAAATATCAAGGAATATATATAATTATTTCATAAATTTTAATATACAATATTTTATGTAATTTTAAAATTATATAAAACTATATTTTTAAGTAGATTTAGTCGTTTATACAATATAATTTAAATAGATATAATTATACAAAACTTATTAATATATATTATATAGGTATATTTGTTACTTCATTTAAAGTCTTGGCCAAGTGGAACATTCCTACATTTATTTCATGTAATTTATGTTATCAATCATACTCGAAATTGCATAATTGTTTAAGTTGTTTTATCAAACAATTGCTTTGCTAGAAGATTGAGATACAAAATTGAGATCGACATTCTAATATAAACGTTGCAACTTACAGTAAGACAATAATATCATATTATGCAATGATTCAGTTTATGATTTATTTCCTATACTTTAATCTTTTAGTAATGAATTTTATCTCTTTCTTTGTCTATGGGACATACTTTCATCATTAAAAATCAATCCTTCTCTGGAGTTTGGATGTTATTCACGATATTTCCCTGTTTATTATATTTACTAAAGTTTTGTTACTATATCTAAGATATCAGACGAAATCAACATTTATAATTACAAAAACTGTTAGCTACTTTTAACTTATACAAATAATTACGTCCATATATATTTCTATCTAATTAGTCGACAGGATATACGTATAGTAATGGAAAAAAGTGTTACACGTAGAAATAAAAAAAGCTGTTGTCATTACAGCACGTTATATTAGGCTACATACACGCCGGTGGGCGTATCAGATCTAATTAATGCGACATTGATTGATACTAATGTAGTTTGGTAACATCGGACCATTGAGTAATTGATTGTCACAACACAGAAAGTTCGAGTTGAAGTAGGCACAAAGCTACCGACAGCTGGCTATCGATTAGATATGGAAACAAATGTATATAGCTAGGAAAAATTTTAAACAAGCTTTTTTCTTAATTAAGTGCTATAATCGTAATAGAATATGTTCAGAGAAATAAATCATAGGAGTCCTCCTGGCTAAGCTTGATGATACCATATGATTGTATTGTTACCTAAGCTACAAATTTTATATCATACACTTACATTCCTTAATCAATATGAAAATTTTGTGTAGATAGTATACCTATTATAAATTGAACTAACAGTTTACTTGGAGACAAAGTGCCTCCAGAAACGACGACGCCGAATGTCATAGAGAACATTATAAATAGCCAGCTCTTAGTTTATCTGGAGGATCACCGATTGTTCAGTGACCGTCAATATGGCTTACGTCATGGTCGAGCAACGGGTGATCTTCTGGTCTACCAAATCCACTGCTATTCTATGGCTATCGAAAGCAAGGGAGAGGACCTGACAGTTAGCCTGGACATGGCGAAGATTTTCCATAGAGAGTGTGCACGAGGTGTTTATTGAAAAACTACCATCTTACGAGCTTCCGTGGCGTAAAAGCTGGCGTCCCCCAATGTTGTGTGATATCCGCTATTTCTTCTACATGTCAGTGACATGTTATTAGATCATAATTATATTGTTATGCAGAAGGTAGCACAGTGGGCTGACCAGTGCTGAAACAAACTTGTGTCTTCTATTAAGGCATCCCTCGGAAATATTCCCTTACCCGAGAATACTTATTATCGGGGTGAAAGAAATTTGGTTCAATGCAACCCCCACAAGACTCAAGTTTGCGCGTTAACCACTAGAAAAGCCCCATTTGTGGTGTTGCCAGTCTTCCAAAACCCGCTCCTTGTAGCCGCGCCCAGTATCAACATACTGGGCCTTAAGGCCTTAATGTTTTCCGTGACTCCCAGTATCGCTATCATCTGAAAATCAAGGCCAAGTTGCCACCGAAAAACATGAGGTCATCGGCAGAGCGAGACGGTACTTCATGCCAAAACACCGATTGGCCCTGTATAGGGCCTAGGTTCGGCCTAATGGATCACTGTTTTCATGTCTGGACTGGTGCATAGGGTCATGGCCGGCGGTGATCACTTACCATCAGGTGACCCGTACGCTCGTTTACTTTGTCATTTTCATAAAAAAACAGTGACCTTTTAAATGATCACCATAGTTATTAGAAATTAGTAAGTTCGAAGAAATTGTTATGTTGTATCACAATTTTCCTGGTCTGTTTAAGCATATCGTTAATACTATCCGTCTGCTGCTGCCTACGATTTCAAAATGTAGATAGTAAAAGTATGCAGAAACTCCTCTTGTAAAAAATAAATTGAGCATCCCATCATATCTCATAATTCACAATAATGTCTAATTATAATATAATTAAAAACTAATTAAATCAAATTGTCTTAACGCTGTATTACTCACACAGCAGGGCAGGCAGAGATAACCTAGTGTTAAGACACTATGATCTCCACTTTCAGAAGAGTTCTGGAGACATTGCGTATTGAGTGGAGGAACTCAATGCCGTGCTTTGCCTCGACACCAGAGCGAAGAAATAAAATATAAATGTAAATAAATATTTAATTTCCTCGAGTGGGAATCGAACCCACAACCAGTCACTCGACTTTACAGTCACACTTTGAGCCCTTTACTAATAATAATATAATATTTAAATATAAACGACATACGGTTGGTCGTGGCAGTTTCCGCCTAGGGCCGTCCAAATAACTGGACAATTACTTTAAAATGTACGTTGATTACTAAGACCCTGCGCAAGAGGCTAACCGCCAGATGCCAGCCATCCCATTGTTGAAAAAAAGATAAAACCTTTTTTTTAATTTAAAATCTTTTAAAATATGAATCTGAACAGCTGTTTAATATGGAGGATTTCATTGTATTTATTTTTACCTATAAGTACATTTTGACTCTCATGATGTTTAGGGTATGTATGATATTTAATCAAATCGATAATTGTAAGATAATTTACTATATTTCTAAATTTCGATTTTGGACAGGAACTGAAGAGCTGAGTGTTTTTTATAATGAAATTGTCTATTTTTGCCAGTCGTAGCGCAGGGGCACAAGAGTGTGACTGTTAATTCGATTCGTATGAATGTTATCGAGGCTATGAAGCTACTCGAAGAAAATAAATATTTAATATTTTCATTTCCTTGCTCTGGTAACGACGCAAGTGGAGAACGGAGTATCTTGCCACTAGGTTCTTAGATTCCCTCAGTCTTCTCTTCTATTATCCCTTATCTCTGCCATATATATATGGCAGAGATAAGTGAAGATTACAAACGAATAAGTGTCCTCATATAAATAATCGTAAATAGATAGTAAGAATAAGATTTCTATATCTTTGTACTCACGTTGTTATTCTACACGAATGGCAACCGCATAAAGTAACCGATAATTTAGTCCTCATTATCTGAAATGAATGGTTGCGAAATAAAACGACGCACATTATACTATAATAAGAAGTAGTTTCTAATGCATATTTTGAATTCTAATTATATTTTCCTTTGGATTGAAAGATATTAATGCAAAAAAACGCTATTTCTTTTTAAAATTGATATTTTTATAAGAATAGTGACGGTGATATTTATAAATTATTTTAGGTAATATATAAGTTACTTGTAACTCACAACGGTAAAAATACTGTATGTAAATTTATTTTGTATAATTTTCTCTTGCATTTCTCACAAAAATTTATGTACACGGAACGGAAAAGTAGTGACATAATTCTTAAGAATTGACCCTTAAAATAACTAAAGTATAACTTGTACTAGAAAAATTTAGTTTATAAGTTTTATATTATGTCTTTTCATTTATCTAATATACCTCATATACTTATAAGTCATTTAATTATTTCAATTCATATTTTGTTTAAGCTCATCACGAGACTATTAAATGATATAACAAATATTAAATTTAATCAAATTTAATTAAATCTAATCAGTCTCACGTTATATCCCGCACACAGCAGGATGGGTAGAGGGATCCTAGTGTTAAGACACTCCGTTCCCCACTTTCCGACGAATTCTGGAAGCGTTACGTGTTGAGTGGCGTAACTCAACGCCGTCCATTGTCTTGACACCACATTGAAGAAAAGGAAATGTATTTCTAAATAAATATTTAATTTCCGCGAGTGGGGATCGAACCAACAACCAGTCGCATGCACAGTCACACTTTGTACCCCTCAATATAATATAAATTAAATAACAATATAAATATTATTTAAAATTGTATGTATTTTTATAAAATGATCATTCAAGGATACTACATTTTTTTTAATAATAATAAAGAAATTAAAGCTTACAAACGGCACATTACAACTCTGGCGTGTGGCGCGTTATGACGCATCACAATCATGCATAGTTTAGGGCCTTGTGAGGACATAAAGGCTCTATCTAATAGCCT
Organism: Heliconius erato x Heliconius himera; assembly: GCA_013421005.1. Lineage (NCBI taxonomy): Eukaryota > Metazoa > Arthropoda > Insecta > Lepidoptera > Nymphalidae > Heliconius > Heliconius erato x Heliconius himera. The sequence goes on along the minus strand of JAATLQ010038085.1, from coordinate 29,001 downwards.
GGGCTATTTAAAAGTATGGTTTAAGTTGAAAACTTTGAAATATATAAATAAATCATTTTTCTCAAGTTTGTGTATGTCCTTGATGGGAACCCATGGCTCTTGACTTAGCAGACAGAGGCGCCAATAAATAAGGAAATCAGCTTCGTTCTATCCCGCACACTGCAGGGTAGGCAGAGGGAACCTAGTGTCAAGAAACTTCGTTCCCCACTTTCTGCCGGATTCTGGAGGAATTGCGCGTTGAGTGGCAGAACTTAACGCCGCGCTTGTCCTCGACACCAGAGCGAAGCCAATCGACATAAGCAAGTAAATATTTTATAAGATCAAATTCTCAAATCAAAATAAGTAAGATCAAATCTTTTTAATATTTAAATTGTCAGTTTTATATAAAAAATCGATTTTAAACCAATTGATAACATACAATATTTTGTATTCGTTTAATATATAATAATAAGCTAGCTCTCATATAACTATTTTACTTGAAGCTCTCGCAACATTCTATCACTTAAGCCACTACATACATATGAATAAAGTAGTATAAAGCCCGCGGCTATTGTTGGCCTGCCGTGAAACAGGTTCGGCGGCGAGAAATAAAGCAGATAAGAATATCAAATGTGTGTCCCGTGATTGTGCATACTTGGACGGATTTAATTATTATTATTACTATGAAACGATGTAAGAATTTGTTCTTTGAAACTACTCATGTTCTAGTTTCACTTAAAAATACTTATTTTATCTTTTTTTTATTTATATATGTATATTTAATCTCTTTCTTTCTCAATATAATCATTTTTGAAAATATATTCTAAATAGTGTATCTTCTATTGTTATAAAAAACATCAATAGAACTCAGTGAAATAATATAATACCACTCAACACGCAATGTCTCCAGAATTCGGCAGAAAGTGGGCAACGGAGTGTCTTAACACTAGGTTCCCTCTGCCTACCCTTCTGTGTGCGGGATACAGCGTGAAGCTGATGTGATTTGATTTACTTATACTATAAATTACCAAATATTTAAATTACATCGTATGTATGTTTGCTTATACTTACAATATTTTCATTAAGCTGTGAGCAAATATTTTCTTATATTCACTTACATTTGTACGCGCAAAGTACATAGCCGATATTGTCCATTCATTAATTATGAGTGCAAATTTATCACTTAAAATAATTTACCGCTGAGGTTTTTATTTAATCAATGCCCGTTTTTAATAATGTACGTCGCTTTCAATTATTCGTTCACCATACAATTATCAATTATTATCATATCAAAATTTTATTTTATTTTATATCTTTGAGGCCAGTCGTGGAGAGGGGCACAAAGTGTGACTGTAAACGCCACTCGAGGAATTGAAATGTTTATTTAAATTTATATTTCCATTTCTGGTTGGTGTCGAGGCAAAGAACGGCGTTGAGTTCTGCCACTCGTCACGCAAAGCCTCCAGAATTCCGCGGAAAGTGAGGAACAGAGTATTTTAACACTAGGTTTCCCTCTGCCTACCGATCTGATTTTTTTATATCTTTCCTATCTTTGGTTTCCTCAGTAAGTGGATTAGACTACACGAAACGAATTAATCAATTTGAACACTCTAAACTCAGGAACTACCTTTCTTCAACTTTAATACAAATTTCTACAATCATAAATAATATTTTTTTTTTTTTCATTCTCTCTAACGCAACCTAGAACGTCCCTGACATTCTCCCAAAACTCCTCGAGTTCGCTTAATGGAGCTGAGCTGAGCTAAACCTCCCGCCATTCCGGACATGGCGTGTTGGGTAGCGGTCTCCAACGCCGCATTCGTCGCCACTTGAGACTCCAGCGAGGACGCACTGGTGCGCGTCGCCTTGGGTGAACGCACAATCAGTGCGTTCTCCCGAGGTGCACGTGGTGGATGGAACGTTGCAGCCTCATGAGGGCTGGCAGGGGTCGCTGCGGGCAAGACTTCGATCTTGGACCCCCAAATTAAGGAATTTAATTTCTCTGACTACCCCGATAGGGATAGGGAGTGAAGCTAAATGTAAATATACATGTAAAAATGAATATACATGTAAATATACATGTAAAAATGAATGAATTTACTGGTATACATAGGTACACCGATAATGAAACAGAAATAATAGCTGAATCGGTAAGAAATCAGTATCAGTTAGCGGATGACATGACATCGTATATTTATGCTATTTTGTACCTACTCGCAGTCAGAAAAGCTAGATCAGCTTAATGCATTGTTAGATTGACAAGCTTAACGATTTATGGGTTTGTCCTTTGTGTCCATGGATATATATTTGAGTTATTGTTGATCATTATTAAAATGGAAATGTATTATCAATACCTAAAAAGTATTTACTTTTTTGATATTAGAATATTAAAAACGACACTAGTTTCTTCATCTGTATCTATATATTAATTAACATAAAAATATTATATAACACTGTTTTCCCACCACCCACTTCTTGCAGGGACGGTTTTTATTTACACAAATTTTGTGCAATAACAATAGGAGCAATATTAATGTTAGTACTAACATTATATAATAGGAGGCCGTTGTGGCGAAGGGAACAAGTATGCGACTGTAAACGCGATGGTCGTGGGTTCAATTCTTACTCAAGCACGCAATACCTCCAAAATATAGCGTTATATGGGAAACGGTCGTGTCTAAATGGGAACGAAGAGTGTCTAAACACTAGCTCCCCAAGTTCCCTGATACAGCGTGAAGCTCAAAACCTTTAAAAAAAACAAAATATCCGCTAGGCCTTGTAATAACTCCAAGGCCTCATAAATCAAACAGCTATATCGCCATATCTAGAATTTTACAAGTGAAGTTATTTAACATAATAAATCATAGAACACGTCTCTAAAGTTCAAAGACAAACGTTTAAAAGCTAATACATAAATCCCGTCAAATGCCTAGAACATTCAAGTTCACATCGTCATACGATAATAGTTACACGGTTTTACTAAACAGGGATGCTATAAATTGAGAATTAATAGGCATTTCCTTTCTTTTATACATAATACAAAATATATATCGTATCGTGTCGCAGTGGGGCAGAATCTGACTGTAGATATGGGGGTTGTGGGTTCAATTTTCACTCGGTGCAATGGTTATTGTGATTGAAATTGTTTTCATTTCCTTCGTATCGTATGACAAAATGCAGCGTTGAGTTCCGGCAGCTTCTGTGGTCCGGCGTTGGATAGTTGGATACATTAGCAATGACTAACTTCTATGAAAAATTGCGTGAATTCCTAACATATCAGGGTAGGCAGAGGCAACTTAGTGTTAAGACAGTTCCTAATTAAGAAACTTTCGTTCCCCATTTTTCTGCCGAATTCTGGAGGAATTGCGTATTGAGTGACAGAAGTCACCGTTGAGTTTTGACCGTTATTAGGAAAAGGTATGATACCATTTTTAAATATTTCACTAAATGGGAATCGAACCCACAACTGTTACGTTTTCAGTCACACGATTGTGCCATTGCGCCAGGATGGACGACACGAATTAAATATGTGGAAGAACTAGTCCGAAAAAAAAAACTATAAAACCATTACTCAAATTATCTCTACGATATCTAATATGATAATTTAATATTTGATTGATTATTGATGCAAAAAGTAGATATTCATAGCAAAAAAACTAGTCTAATTACGTACCTATTAATATCAAAGTGGCTTATGTAATAAAATTAAATATTTTTTTTAGAATTCCGTCTGTGAATAGACTGTTTCAATAAGATTATTGCATTAGAGGAAAGTATATACAAAAGTGAATTTATATGAAATTTTCACACTATGGTTGGAATGGTGTGAAAACATGAACATAAATATTTCATTTCCTCGAGTGGGGATCGAACCCACAATCAGTCGATTTTACAGTCACACTTTGTGCTTCCTGCGTCACGACTAGCCTTTAAATTTAAATTTAAGGTTAGTTCCTTCACCTACAAATGTGAAATACGAAAAAAATACACATTTTACAACCGTAAAAGATATTTATCAATATTAGAGACCAATTGCCAAATACACCTGATTATGCAATACATCTGATAGGGAGAAATAAATAGACAAGTCCAAAGATAATTTCGTTGATTCGTATCTGTCACCCGTTATACTGTAATTAGTAGACTGAATTGCAACTTTTGTTATCTTATCTAAAGAAATAACATAACTTATTTACTCATTGAAATAATATAAAGCATGTTTAGATTGCTTTGCTATTAGAAAGCAAGGTCGTGTGATAATTGTACATAGTTCAGCTTCGGTTATGTGATTTAATATATAATTATTGGTGCAATTTCGGAATTAGGACGTTTTGTTGGATATTAGAAATTAAATTTAAATTATAAAAAGAAAACAAGCTCCTATTTTAGATTATGTGAGTCTAGGTGTACAGGCTGATTGTTATTTCAGCTTCACGCTGTATCCCGCATCAGGGTAGGCAGAAAGAAATGGAAATATAAACTTAAGTAAATATTTCATCTCCTCGAGTGGGGATCGAACCCACAACCAGTCTGTTTTACAGTCACATTTTGTGCCACTGTGCCACGACTGGCCTCATTGTTAAAATATTTTAACATCACTAGGCATTTTCAATGTGTTGTTAACCAATGAATTTCTTTTGATTATTTTATTACATTTTATTATATTATTCCTTCCGAAAAATGGAAATTTATATTAGATTTTTATCTGTAATATAAACACACTTTTTATCTGTAAATATATATTACAGATAAAATCTATTACAAACTTATAATAGTAGTTCAATTCATTCAAAACGAGTGTACAAAATTAGCATGCCAGTGGCAATTCTTAATTATTACATAAATACAAACAACTATATCCAAAACAAGATTCAAATCTGTACTATATACAAACAACGTTGTATTTACCCACTGAGTTACAAGCACATAAGGTATTTTCGCTTAATCTTATAATTTGTGACGTTAGAACCAACCAGACCCGTATGATCCAGATAAGCAAGACAAAGCGGATACTACCATGAGAACTGGACCACTAACCGATATAATTATATATGTATATATATAGAAATTTCATACGTTTCCTTCATTTAATGCTCGTTGTATTAAACGATTTAATTACCTTTATCAGATCGGTATTTATAATAAGTTTATGTGACAGGTATATAGTACATTTTGAAGGTGAACTAGTTTTGGCTATTACGCTAAAGGTCGTAGATTCGAGTTTGATATAATTCATTCTTCAATAATGCCATCTATAGAGCATTGCATCGATAGAAATATATTACAATAATAATATCTTTTGATATTGCTAAATAATGTACTAGGTACCAGATCTGTAAGACACTCAATGTACGTTTGTCTTTTTAAACGGTTTTTTTTATCCACATTTCAGTATTTTGTGAAAGAAGCTTCAAATAAAAATCAATTTCAACTTTGATTTTAAATGGATATTTGATACTGTTTACTGGAATATAACATTACATACTTTTTATATTTTTTTTCCCACACAAAATTTTTTTTTCGGTTAGGGATAGCAGGGTACTTAAAGGAACCTTGGAAACTTAGGTTAAAAGCACTCCGTTCCCATTATGATACTTCCGTTATCCGTATATCGTTATCGTTGAAAAGAGGAGGAGCTCAACGCCACGTTTTGCCTCCTTACCAAAGTGTGGAAATTAAAATATTTAATATTTCATTCCAAAGAATGGGAATCAAACTCACAACCGTTCCTATTGCAATCACACGCTTGTACCCTGCATCACGACGGTCTTATGGTCTCATGAACTTGCGTATTGAATAGCGAAACTGAACGCTGCACCTGCGATCAAACACTATCCACAATGGCAATATTATTTTTAGTCGATATTATTTAAAGCTTTGAACTGATAATGAATATAAGCAAAACTTCCATACATATGACACGAGCAGGTGTTAATTACGAATTAATCAAATATCTATTCATGATATGAAACGTTCCATTTGATTCTGAATAAGCATAATGTTGCTAATATTCATATTTGGAATTAATTTTTCATTTTAATTGCGAATGTTTATTAGTAGAGCAAGATTATTATCGATGTTATTTATATGTCAGACTGTTTGTTGATATGTTCTCAGTTACATATTATTATGATTATGGAAAATGAAAATAAATAAATGTATATTTATTATTAATTCTTGATATTTTTTATTATTTAGCTTTCTACTGTGGGATACAGCACCTAGCAGGATAGGCACAGGTAACCTGGAAACCTAGTGTTACGACACTCTGTTCCCATTAAGGCACTTCGATTCTCCACTATACCATCATAAAATGATTGCAAAAATTGTCTGTAGTTATATTTTTTTCTCAGAATCACCATTTCTGAGATAAAGTGATTTTAAAAGTCAAAGAAGTCCCATCTATACATAGGATAAAGCAAAGCTTCTTCCCTGCAATATACGCGTAGTTCTTTTAAGTTTTTAACTTTACGCAACGGATTTTAATGCAATTTTACCTAATATGAAATAATTTAAATTCATTTGTAAATATCGATTTTATATTGAAGTGACGCCAGAATATCGAAGGTTACATACAAATTTGTTATTGTAAAAAACATGTTTTAGTTTTCCGAACACCAAAATGCACGCTGCATCCATTTCATGACTTTTGCCACTCAATCTCAAAAATTGGATGGAATTTTCATATGGAGTGTTATAAGACTAGGTTCGTTCTGCTAACCATGCTGTTCGGAAAAATGCGTAAAACAGCTATAAAAATATAAAACTTATTACACAGCAATGACATTGCACAAATTTGTGGTTCAATAATGTCAATATTAGTCCAACATCCTAGGGCCACCAGACCTACGTCATTTTAGCAAAGTTGAAATTTTGAGGACTATTAGTCTGTTATGTAGTTAGGTTAGACAGTGTGTGTACTCACTAACTTTAAAGTAGGGCTCTTTCAGAGGTAGCGCCAACTAAAGGTACATCTCTGCCTGGAAGGCTGATTGAACCATCGGACTGGTCTGGGTGCTTCTAAGGGGTCTTGAAATAGTCCGTAAATAATATACCTAAAATTAAAGCTTGCTAGTATAACGTATATTACCACAATTTTAAACAACCCTCAGAATATTTGGCAGGAGTGAACTCCCGCGTAAAGGATCTGGTAAAAATAAATATACATTTTTAACATTATTCTTAAAAATATATTCAAATACGAGCGTTTCTACTTTAACGTAGCGTAGAGCCCCACTTTCAAGTAGGTAAGTACGTATACAGTCTTAACTACAATACGTACATATTAATCAGCTTTACACTGTATCCCGCGCACAGTAGGGTAGGCAGAGGGAATATAGTGTTAAGACACTCCGTTCCTCACTTTCCGCCAAATTCTGGGGGATTTGAGTGTTGAGTGGCGGGGGTTGAGCTGCGCTTTGCCTTGACACCAGAGCGAAGAAACTGAAATATAAATTTAAAGAAATATTTCATTTCCTCGAGAGGAGATTGAACCCATAACCAGTCGCTTTTACAATCAAGATATTAATCCTCAAAATTTCAGCTATGCTAAAATGCCGTACGTCTGGGGGCCCTGGGATCTCAGTCTATTTTGTATGTATTATGTATAACGTCCTCGTAATTCCAGCGGTGTCAAAGTAGACGTGACAATAAAATGGCGACCGCGGATGAATTCAAACGCCTCTCACTTTTAACTCTAATGGAAAACGTACAGTGAAAAAAACACATTCATACATTTTGAAAAAAAAAATTGTTATAAATCATGTTCATTATAGATGAACTTTACAAATAAAATTATATTGTAAATATATTAAAAGTTTAAGATTTGTATTAAAATGTTTACTTTTATGTTTACAGTTACAAAATACGAGTATGTGTCATATTATGTCTATTTCTATAAAAATATTATTTCAAATTCTAAACATTAAACTATTTACTATTAAACTTTAAAATCTGGCTCTATGGCAACTACATTTAAAGCGTGTTTTTTATTCTATATTTTAATAAATTATAAAAATAATGTAAAATAAAAAAAAAACACCTATCAACTCCAAAAGTTCTGTGTGCGTCTGTCTTTACGATCAATTACATTATTCAATCGTGTTAGGGCAAGTAATAAAACATTGAGTAACACTGTCAAACAATTTCGACAGATAATTGATTTATTCATGATAAAATGAGATAAAAAGTAACAAACGGACAAATGAACGACATTTTTTTATCTATTCACATTTCCTGTGTTATATAAATCAATTCGTTGTATAATTTCTGGTCATTATTAGCGATCAATACATTTAGTAAGTTAAAAGAGAAGCTTAGCGGCTATGTGGGACACAAAAAAAAACCATAGTAAGAATTCACTACCATCGTGTTTTATGTATGACCATTGCCACGAGGAATTTTAAAAATGTTTTTTATAATTAGATAAAGGGGAACCTAGTGTTAAGACACTTCATTCCTTTTTTTTTCGATGAACTCTAAAGGCATCACGTGTTGATTGGTGGATCACAACACCACGTTTTGCCTCGACACGTGGAGAACTTAAAATATAAATCTATAATCAGGTTCACGCTGTATCCTGCACACAGCAGGGTAGGCAGAGGGAACCTAGTTTTAAGACACTAGAGCGAAGAAATGAAAATATAAATGTAAATGAATATATCACTTTATCGAGTGGAACTCACTACCGAATTTACAGTCTCATTTTGTGCCCCTCCGCTACGACTGACCTCAGCCTATCATAAAATTTGTCAACCAGTGATATTTTATTACATTGACATAAAGTAATAGTACAGTGACATAAAATAATTTTGCAATAAATATAAATCTAGATAAGCATAACTAGATTTCAATTTCAATAGCTAAATTTAATATAATGTCAAACTAAATATTTGACATACTGTAAATGTACTAACAGCCAGTTCTATATGAACAGACACAGATTATAATTCAATTATATTCTGTGACTGTTCGTTTCAGTTATTGATTATCTTTAAATAGGTTTAAAATATATTTTAATTTATATAGTTTTTAATTGTATTGTTTTCGTTTATTTCTATTTAATTTTTAAGATACCTAAAAGTTAAATGTTATAATGAGTATTTAATAGCAATTATTAAAAGACATTATATTCAGTTTATATGACGTCGATAACAGGTTAGTTATATCCTGACGTTGATATTGGCCACACAAATCAGAAAACAGCAATCTCTTTACCTATTTTTTAAGTGAGAAATGTGCATAGATAATAAATTTAATACATTTTATGTGATATACTCGTATGTGTCAATATTTAAATAACAAAAGTAAAATTAGATCTTTCTATTTTTTAGCTTCAATCCCGTAATTGCAGATACAGAACCTAGTGTTAAGGCACCCTGTTCCCCACTCACCTCCTCATTTTTATCACTCTACAGTGACGGAGCCAAATTTGTTACTAGAACGAAAAATGAAAATAATTAATTTCCGAATCCATCCCAGGGATTCGATCCCACAGCCGCATCGCACAAACGCTGTTCTGCCGACATAATTTTTTAATTTAACTTTATGGTTAACACAAAATCGATTATTAATACAAATAGTCTATCAAAAACAGCTTACTAAATTATTTTTATACTAAAAACGCTTGACACTAGCGGCTATAGCAAGTTATAATATAATCGACACACAAAACCGCAGATTTGCCGCAAAGCACGTTCAACCGTAGACAGGTGCAAAGAATTCGTTGAACCGAATCGTACGTCGAATATTCACTAGTCGCCGCAGCTAAGGAATAATTCAGAAAATGCATTGCGGACCAGGAAAATGACCGAAAGTATAAAACTTTTATGGAGTAGGTACTATTTGTCGAATATTCGATGTTTTCTCGCTCAACTAAAAACGAGAAAGGAAATATTTTTAAAATTATAAGTGAAGGGGTTACTCAAATATATATTTTTAGAAGATAAAAACTATTAAAACCTTATTTATATTGATATATATAATTAATGCTTGATTTTCTGTTTTCGTATAATATTTTTTTATATAGACCGATTTTTAGAATGCTAGATGCATTCTATTAATTAAATCATATGTGAATTAAATATTTTTTATTATTATGACATTTATAATATATTATTCAGCTTAATCCCGCTAATAATGCGCTTTATCCCGCACATAGCAGGCTACCTACCCTGCTTTGTGTGGCGGACCATAGCAGGGGGGTTCCCCCCTGCTATGTTATATACAGAGGGAACGTGGCATTTGATGTTAAGACACTCCGTTTCTATTAAGTGACGTTTCTTCACTCTCCACTGAATTCTGGAAACATTGCGTGTTAAATGGCGGAACGCAATACCACGTTCTACCTCATAACCAGAGCGAGGAAATGAAAACGTTAAGTATTTCATTTCTTCGAGTAGGAATCGAACCCACAACCTATCACTCTTATAATCGAACAATTGTGCCCTTGCGGCACAACTGGTTTCGTATATTGTATTATAAAAATATATCACAATAAACAAGGTTAACACAACACTCTTCACATTCAAGATACCTACGGCAAAATCAGTCAATACTGGGATAATCGGACGACTATATAAATGGTAGTCGCCCGCACAAAATTTATCGGAAAAGATTTGTGGATCGTGCCAATGCTGCAATTTGACTATCGGAAAATATATTTTATGATGTCCACGGCACTTTGTTGGGCTTAATGGAGGTTTGTCGGGCTTTTTAGTTCCGAATAGACACTCCGTATAAATAAAAAATAATGCGGCAGTTTCCCTTCGATAACGTTATTGGAAGGGTTTCGTGTGAAATTACAGTATCATTTAGATGTTATTTCCACAATTTGCAAGAAAAATATTGTAATTTTATTTAAATGTGGCACAAGTGTTGCTGACGGCGCGACCGAGTACTGCTCGCGGCGCTCGAAGCGTTAATAGCTTTAAATGACGATGGCAGTTGATAGTCATAAAAAAATGGTATACGTTGGAATCGTTTTTATTCACATCATAAGGTGTGTGTATTTTTCCCACCTTTAATAACTCAGCAGATGTATACGGCGCCTTTATTTTATAATTATAAGCGTTTACATTGCTAGTAGTAATGTGTTTTTAAATTGGCGCGGCAGATACTGGCAAAAAGAGAGACAAAGCGGAATAGCTTGTTCGATAATTACAATTAAACTTGTTGATTGCGAAAACGGCCATGTTGATGATAGTGTTGCTTGTTCCATTTAACATGACTGTATTGACACGACGATAAATAAAGATAAGTTTATCGATGTAAAGATGGCTGGGGATGAGTATTTTTATTCTTTTTATAATAATTTAGTCGTCGCTGTTGTGGACCAAGGGCACAAGAATGTGAATGTAACGCGACGGTTGTGGGTTCGATACTCGCTCGAGGAAATGAATTATTATTTATTAATATTTTAATTTTTTCGCTCTGGCACCAATTCAAAAGCCCGACGTTGAGTTTTAGAATTCCGTGGAAAATGAAGAACAGAGTGTTTAATACTACTTAGGTTCCTTCAGCTTACCTTGCTGTGTGCTGGATATAGCGTAACGCTGATTCATTTTTATCAGAATTTAGCTTTTTAACTAATACTAATAATCTATTGAGTGTGACATGGCGCAGCGTTTGTTTCTATTCGAGAAAATAAATTACTTTCATATCCTCGCTTTGGTAACAAGACAAACTAACACTCTAGGCAATGTCTTCACAATTTGGCAGAAAATAGGGAACACAGTGTTTTAACACTAGGTTCCCTCTGGCTATCCTGCTATACGTTATACAGCGTAAAACTAAAAAACTGTTGTATTATATATTATATGAATAGATACATTTTGCACAATCCCTGACTAGGGGAATGATTTTTTTTAAATAAGTCGAACTTTCCGTTCCCCCTCAGAACTGTCGCAATTATTGCTATCTTCATTTCAATAACTTATCTTTATTTATGATCTTGTCATTACAATCATGTTAAATGGTAAAAGGAATACTATCATCAAAATATTAAGGTTATTTTTGTTTTCCCAATATGGTATTTTGTTTAGTTAGTTACACTATTAAGAAATGGTAGGAAATTGGGAACAGAGCGAGTCTAAAGACACCTTTTTCTCTACCCTGCTATATGCGGAAGGTGAGCAAAGCAAAGAAAAATATGAAACTTATAACATTCGTATCATCAGGGTCATTTATGTCTATAAAAGTTAATTAATCTTTTAAGTCTACTCGCTTACCATCTGCCGTCAATCCAGACATTACAATGTCAGCTATTAATATGGTGACCGTCATATTTTTTTATTTACAGAATAATTCACTTTTTGCAACATTTTCGAATAATTACTACTATTTACACTGTACGATACGACAATGTGAGGTTTTTAATTCTCTTTTACCCATTCTTTGTATAGATGTATAAAAACTTAAAGTTAAAAAATTTAAAATAAAAATATTTAGGTAAAACTTTAATCATTTAATTTAATTTGATGATGATTGTGAAATGCGCAACTAATTGACTTCACTAAACGAGACGAGATTTTATTAATGTAATATATAATAAATTTGAATTTATTTTATAAAATTAAATTAAATCAGCTTCACGCTGTATCCCGCACACAGCAGGGTAGGCAGAGGGAAAATAGTGTTAAGACACTCCGTTCCCTACTTTCTGCCGAATTCTGGAGGCATTGTGTGTTGAGTGGCAGAACTCAACGCCGCGCTTAACCTCGACACCAGAGTGAAGAAATGGAAATATAAATTTAAGTAAATATTTCATCTCCTCGAATGGGGATCGACCCCACGACTAGCCGGTTTTACAGTCACACCTCGTGCCGCTGCGCCACGACTATCCTCTACTTTATAAAATACTTCTTAAAATAAACATTTCATAAAGTTTTCTTCAACCATGATACCATAATATTTTTTATGCCATTTCAAAGCGCTAAAATAGATACTTCAATCAGCACTTTCTGTTTTCCTATAGTATATCTAAATAAAAAAATAGCATTTGGTGGTTATACCGACAGTATAAAGAGCCACCGGATGGCCTATTTACGATTTATATAGGTTTTGTAGTCAAACGAGTATCACTGCTACAGGTGGCTGCACTAAAATAGATAAACCTGTATGGTCACATACAATGCAATTACCACTAATGAATGCGCCTTTAACATTATCCCATACAATATGACTAGAATTTAGAATTTGCCAAGAGATTATGAAAGATCGATTTTTTATTTATCTATAAATACAAGTCCTTGACTAGAGCAGTCAAGGACTTGTATTCTTATGACTGATAAATAAATGAATAATTCACGCTTCACGCTGTATCCCGTACACAGCAGGGTAGGCAGAGGGAACCTAGTGTTAAGACACTCCGTTCCCCACTTTCTGCCGAATTCTGGAGGCATTGCGTGTTTCGTGGCAGAACTTAACGCCGCGCTTAGCTTCGACACCAGAGCCAAGAAGTGGAAATATAAATTTAAGTAAATATTTCATCTCCTCGAGTCGGGATAGAACCCACAACCAGTCGGTTTTACAGTCACACTTCGTGCCGCTGCACCATGGCTGGCCTCAAATATACTATTTCACCACCTGAAATAATAAGAAAATGTGACAATTTGCTCTGAGATTCTGAGATTAAAGTATCAGCTTTCACGTAATTTTAACACTCATTGAGCTCTAGCACGCTATTACGTTGTTAATTGAACACTGTTACATTAAATAATTCAAAAGACCCGTTTGCTGTACCCACAGATATTTTATTCAATCTGTTAAACATCGACATTTCCGTGGCCTGTGGACTGTAGTGCCGCAATTCGATATTTAGGTTACAAGCAAACCTAGTCTATTGTGCAAAGTGAAATGTTTTAACGTTTTATTCGGCGTCGTTTAGAAGACTAAAGCGGGTAAAGTTTAAGGTTATAGGTATTGTGATATTGTTTATTTTTTATTTTGGTAGGAGAAGACTCTAATACTTTTTTGCATAATGTACTGTGAAATAAATAAGCAAAATTATATATATTATAATAATAAAATAATATCAATTAAAAGAAATCGAAAGAGGAGTTTGCTCAAAACTGCAACAGTACAGATTAGCAAAAAATAAAATAAAATATTAATTACAGGAGCCACTGTGGCGTAATGACGTCTGTTCCCACTTGTGGGCATTCCCCCAATAAATGTAATTCACCGATTAAAAACATTTCCTGCTCCGATAAGAAACCAAAGCGTGGATTTGGATTTGTGTATTTTGTTGATCAACATGTAAACAATATCATCTAAACTTGTGCGAATAATGGGGAACAGACGAGTCTTAACTCTAAATTAATATATATTATCGCCTTATAATTATAATACAAGAATCATATATTAAAATTCTTCCAATAAAGCTTAAAACATATTAATTTAATAATTGACAAAATTGTAAGACTCTGAAAAAAGAACAACCACATTTACTCAGTAAGCTATATACTAGAAGAGTTGGTAATATAAAAGTTATTAGTTATAGCAGTCGTAATAACATTATAATATAAAAATATATGTAATGTTATATCAACGTACTACCTACCTAGATATGTAATACCTACCAAGCCGGCCAGTCGCAAGTAGTGGCGCAGCGGCACGAAGTGTGACTGTAGAAAGGATTGGTTGTGGGTACGATTCCCACTCGAGGAGATGAAATATTTACTTAAATTTATATTTCCAATTCTTCGCTCTGGTGTTGAGCTTAAGCGCGGCGTTGAGTTCTGCCACTCAACACGCAATGCCTCCAGAATTCGGCAAAAAGTGGGGAACGGAGTGTTTTAACACTAGGTTCCCTCTGCCCTACCCTGCTGTGTGCGGGTTACAGCATGAAGCTAATTACCTAGCCGGAAGTGAAATAAAAAAATATAATTTAATCTAAACATCGCTATTTCTTGTTCCAAAAACCACTTACCCAAGTAATGTTTTATTCAGACGTGCAACTCGTTAGCAGCGCACTGTGGTCCTAAACAAACCAACATAGTGGCCACATTTCCTCAATACATTGTACCTATGTACAATTTTTAAATTGTAGTTACGTAATTATAGAAACCTATTAGTATGTTTTTTTTTAAAAAGGGTTTATTAAAACTAATATATTTGTATCAACGATGCATGGGGAATGGAATCCTGACACTAGGTTCTCGCTACCTACCCTGTTACATACAGGAAACAGTGTAAAACTAAAATAAATTGTAAAAAATTAAAATAAATAAATCAGCTTCACGCTGTATCCCGCACACAGCAGGGTAGGCAGAGGGAACCTAGCGTTAAGACACTCCGTTCCCCATTTTCTGCTGAATTCTGGAGGCATAGCGTGTTGAGTGGCAGAACTCAACGCCGAGCTTAGCCTTGACACCAGAGCGAAGAAATGGTAATATAAATTTAATTAAATATTTAATCTCCTCGAGTGGGGATCGAACCCACAACCAGTCGGTTTTAACAGTCACATTTCGTGGCGCTGCGCCACGACTGGCCTCTGAAAAAAATTAAAACATGTTCTAAATTACCTTCTCAAACTTTCAAGTGCTATGATTTGATCAGAAATAACAACAAACATGTACCATATGTGTATACAGAATTTTCAATACAAAACGAATTTCCAAATTTCCACGTACCATACATTAAGCAATAAAATAACATTAATTAAAATATGTCTAAATTTAATATCAAACGCTATTAGAAATCGTCCGGTTAAATACACCTTTGGAACTCTATGCAACATTTAATTATATGAACTGCCTAATTACGTATCAAAGAAATATGTAACATCGACCTTGTCACAGAATAAAAACGGTAGCCCTAACAATAAGCTAATCATAGTGTTGCAAGAATTTCTTGTAAATATCGTGACATACAGATGCTAAGAAATGCGTAACCGTACCCGTAGTTTAATATAACCTATATTATATGCTTTCCTCGATAAATGGATTTTCCGACGGAAAAATATTTTTTCAATTTAAATCAATTATTCCTGAGATTAGCGCGTCCAACCAAGCAGTCCAATCAAATATTTAAAAAATATTCAAAAAATAATTTTAACGCTAGGTTTGTTTTATTCAAAATAAATTTAATTAACAAATAGCTATATAGTTTACTAGAGGGCGCGCGCGGCTTCGCCCGCTTATTAGGAGTGAATTCTAAAAAAACAATAAAATATTTTTAACAGTATGAATTTAAATTTTTATAAAAATCGGTGGCAATTTAAAGATTTTTCCATATAAACTTTCAACCCCTTATTTGAACTCTTAGGGGGTGAATTCTTAAAAACCATGAAACACGTGTTCAATGAAATATTTTAAGAGTCTGAATTTCAAATTTTATAAAAATCGGTACAGATTATTTTTTTTTTCCATACAAACTTTCAACCCCTATTTCATCTCTTTAAGGTTAAAATTTTTCAAATTTCCTTCTTAGTGGATGTCCAGAATATGAAAATAAACATTTGCCCAAATTTCACGTCCATCCATCAGCGGTTACGGCTCTGCGTGCGTCTTACCTCAGTCAGTCAGCACAAGTCATTTTATATATATATAGATAGATTAGCAGCTACCACAAGGATGTGATTTTTCAAGATAAAATTATTTGCTCCACCGTGTAAAAATATCTAGCAAGCCGTATGTCCCATTAAACCGATGTAAAGATAAATGAATAGATGGTCTATTCAGGCGGCATTTCAATATTATCGCGGTCCCTGTCAGAGAAGAATGGACTGAAAGTGTAGATATGAAGTAGTGTCATTACTCACAGGTTGCGTTGGATTACCTTAAGATTTTAAATAGTAGATTCCAGTTACGCTATAACATAGCGGTTTAGCGTTTTTTATTTATTTTGTGTGGGATAGGTGGACAAGGTCGTCTGTAATTTATCCACTTTTGCATATTCAGAAAAGTTATGCGGCTTACGGTGTAACTTAACGCCGCAGTAAACAGATTAGGTAATATTTATTACTATAGCTCTTATTATCATAACGCTCTAGCGTCTTTACACAAAACACACTTTCCGAAATATTATTTGAATTAAATTGTAAAATATACAAATAAAAATATATTTCATTCAGATATTAATCATTTATATTTCGAAATATCCCAAATCGTATCTTTATACAAAAATATTCAATTTATTTGAAGTATCCTAATCATTTCTTGTTCATTAAAAGGAATTAAATTATACAAACGATTTCTATTATTAGATCATTTCTTTTATATTATTTTAGGTCCAATATTTTTCACAGTAATAAACATGAAGCCAGTACCGGGGCACAATGCGACTGTTAGCGCGACATGTTGTGGGTTCGATTCCAACTCGAGAAAATGAAATGAGGCAAAATGGGGCATCGTAACACCACATTTTGTCTTTTCAGAGAGGACCACACTAAAATAATTTAATTTAAATATAATCATTCTGTAGCAAAGGAATCCAACCCACAACAACCGCACCTATCAGATTGTGCTACTGAGCCACAATGGCTTCATAAAATCTATAGATATCTAAAGTTGTAGAACTACTATCAGTACTTACAGTATCTCATTGTAAATCACTACTGAAAATTGTAGTAACAAACGCAATACAATGAATAAATTGTTTTGTAATAATGGTAGTAGTCTCCATTAATATACATGCCGTAATGTTTGCTCGAACAGATTTACCGTTTACTTTCACACTGGAGATTTAGTTATATTGTGGGTTAGTTATTTAATTAAAATAAATAAATCAGCTTTACGCTTTATCCCGCACACAGCAGGGTAGGTAGAGGGAACCTAGTGTTAAGACACTCTGTTGCCCACTTTCTGCCTCATTCTGGAGGCATTGCGTGTTGAGTGGCAGAACTCGACGCTGTGCTTTGCCTCGACTGTTCAAATTGATCTATGTATATTTGATATTATAAAGATGAAAAGTTAATTCGGTCGAACCTACTAATTTAATAATATTTTTATTAAAAATATTTTTTGTAAGATAGTCCATGTATCAAAGAAGGTTATAGGTTATACTAAATCATGTTAATCGCTCTTATGTAACCTACTATATCTGCGGTCAGATGTCTCAGGTGCTTAGAAAGTTCATAATCGCGGAGAAAGTCGCAGGTAAAAGCTAATATTTATTTTATTTAAGCTTTACGCTGTACATAGGCTGAAGATTCTAGTGTAAATAAACTCCGTTCTTAATAAGGCACTTATGATTCCCATTTATTAACAAATTTGCCCTTTGCTTCGTGAACAGAGCAAGGAAATGAAAATTTTAAATATTTCATAACCAGAGTAGAAATCGCGCCCACGACCGTCTCGTTTTTTATCATACGCTTGTACCCCAACAAGTTAGCAAGCGTAGTTTCTTTACGTCAATATACATAAAAATGGCTGAATGTTCTTGGCTTTTCTATTCTAATATAATAAAGCGGAAAAGTTTGTTTGTTAGTTTGTTTGTTTAAACGCTAAGATGTCTGGATCTACTGGTAGGATTTATTTTATTTGTGTTTTTTATGAAAGCTAAATTATTCGTAAATGCTTATGGGCTATATAATATTACAGTTTAAGCACTAGTTAGCCTAAAATAATGAAAGAACAATAATTATCAACACCATCATATTACTTTAACCGCATGCGCTGCATAAATAGTTTAATATATGTATGTAAGTACTATATGAACATTAAGTTTCGTTAGTTCTAAAAGTCGAAGTTGCAAGGTGATATTTCAGTGTTTTTTATTTGGCAAAGATATTGAAACTTATGAGCAAATGTTATTTCGTCATAAGGAAATTTAATGAAGATAAGCTTTGTGTTTTAAATCGTGTAATTTGGTCGTATACTTTTCGAGAAAATGCAAAATTAAAATAATTGA
The DNA here is from genome assembly GCA_013421005.1 of Heliconius erato x Heliconius himera. NCBI lineage: Eukaryota > Metazoa > Arthropoda > Insecta > Lepidoptera > Nymphalidae > Heliconius > Heliconius erato x Heliconius himera. The sequence continues at coordinate 10,170 of JAATLQ010038085.1, read as the reverse complement.
TCGCTCTGTTTACGGCCACAAGCCCAGGCTCGAGTCCCGCGGGGGGCGTCCTTACTGCCGATTGTATTCTCGCTAACAGCTACGTAGCACTTGCAAATTTCTCAAAATTATGAAAAATGATTGAATGTTTAAATTATATAATCTATCATTTGGCAAATGTGCCGCTAGTTTAACATAATCTATATATATAAAAGGACTTGTGCTGACTGACTGAGGTAAGACGCACGCAGAGCCGTAACCGCTGATGGTAGAAACGTGAAACTTGGGCAGATGTTTATTTTCATATTCTGGACATCCACTAAGAGGGGAATTTCACCCTAAATTTAAATTTTAACCCTAAAGGGATGAAATAGGGGTTGAAAGTTTGTATGGAAAAAATTTTTAATCTGCACCGATTTTTATAAAATTTATATATGGAAAAATCTTGCGAAGCCGCGCGCGCCCTCTAGTATTGTATAAAAATAAAACGTTATTCTTGTGAAAACCATTTTAATATTCGTTGTGCAGTTTTAAGAATGCAACTGTATTTAATACTATGAAAAGAAAAGAGGAAGAAACCCAAAAAAAAATATATATTCTTTGCAGAATATTTAACATAAACAAAGACTAAAAACATATCTATACTATGATTATTTTATATTTATTATATTATTTCATTGCATGCATTGCCAGTTAGTCCAATATTACATTATTAACCACAAATTCACTTTATTTGCTTTAAAACTACAAGCATATAAATATAATTTATGTTTGTTCAATTGTAAATCCATATTATTACGAACGAATGTATGGCTCTAGCCCAAATCAAATTATCAAAACATTCCATTATTCTAATTACGATTAAATAAAATGTTACCTTAAACACAGTCCAATCAAAAAGTGACTTGATACTTTCCAACCCGTATGATTTTTTCTAAATACATGCTATATACGAAGTCACTAGCAAAATATTTACATTAAGCAATTTTGACTGTTAACGATATAGAAATAAAATTGAAAATTGAGTTATTTTTGATCAATATTAAAGCTTTGTCTGTTGCTTTCTGTTTTAAGCTTGAGGGGACAATTTGCGCCGTCCGCTCAACTGGTGTGATTGTTAACTATGCTACAAAGATTATAAGTTATTTAGTATTATCGATGCACGATGCTGAAGTAGGTACTAACCGGACATTATGTGATGTTCACCTCTCATTAGGCACCTCTCGTCAGATCACCCTCAGTACTTTAGGCTTTATCATAATAAAACAAGTTTTTTATGACAAACATAAGTAGAGTGCAGCGTGATTCAGTGGAACAGAGTGTAAATACCACCATGTTTGTGGATTTGATCTCTGCTCTGAGGAATTCATTATTTTTTTTACCAATCTGGTAAAACAGCTGCATGGATTTCCACTATTTAAAACCACTCTCGAACTTGGCCAGAAAGTAGACTACGAAATGATTGATCACTAGGTTCTGTATGCTTACGTTGCTAGCTAGTGTATAAAGAAAAGGTTCAGACTAATGTCGAGATAATAATCGTCAGTTAGTTCTTACAATTAAAAAATAATTATTATGTAAATCACATTATCAGATAAAACTTATATAATATGTAAGTATAAAATTCATATGCAAAATATAATTAAAATAATTAACCCAGCGTCAGCGGCGTTGGGTCTGTGAGACCCGGCCCATTTTATTTCGCTTAAAGCTCTGTTGTTACACGTATAACATTGCCGTTATTATGAGGAACTGGAGTTGTTCGTGCAACAGCTGCAGTGGAATAAGCACAAAATTGAAAAAGATATGTGATACCCATCTCCGCAGATAGTGTAATAATTTCGCACCATTATGGAAATATTATTTTAATTATTTAATTTATGTCGTGAATTTATGCCTTTACAGATATATGTATAAGATCAATATTAAGCCAGTGGCCAGTCGTGGCGCAGGGGCACAAAGTGTGCCTGTAAATCGACTGGTTATGGGTTCGATCCTCACTCGAGGGGATGAAATATTTATTTACATTTATATTTTCATTTCTTCGCTCTGATGTCGAGGAGAAAGCGCGGCGTTGAGTTCCGCCACTCGACACGCAATGCCTCCAGAAATTGGCGGAAAGTGGGGAACGGAGTGTCTTAACACTAGGTTCCCTCTGCCGACCCTGCTGTGTGCGGGATACAGCATGAAGCTGAAAAAAAAATCAATATTGATCCTACCTGTTGTACCAGCTACGTAGACAGCCATATCCGCCATCAATACGCAAGATGCAAAAGGTTTTTAATTTCATATTTTTACTAAACAAAATGTTTTCATCAGATGCACCGTTCAAACGTCGTATGAAAATTATCCCTATAGAAGCATAATAGCATTTTATTAATGCAACGAGAGTGCAAATAAAGAAATAAATATAAAACATACACGTAGAACAAACAAAAGGACCTGCCTCATATTTTTTCAGTTCCGCTCGCCGCGGTGGCTCGAAATCCAATACGTTTTACAGACCGACAAAATAAAGTAAAAACATCAATGGAATCACCAATCCGACCTAATTTTGAACGCTATACGTCATGAGAATAACGTCTATAGAATGTTCAGTCCTCAAACAAATCGGGACAAAACTATATAGGCTTTGGTTTGTTTTGTGTACAATTGATGAGTTTTTGCATACGGCTTCGTTTCAGCAGTAGTAGTAAAATGTTTTTTGATCACTAAATAGTTTAGATCTATTATATTTTAGTGCACTTTTTTGTGCTTTTATGTTCACTAGATGAAAATAACTAAATTATGTTCTTTCACTATTTTCTTTGTTTCAAAATTTAAAAAAAGATAAAAGTTAAAACTTTTATCTTTTTACATTGAATTACAATTTAAATGTGTTTATTCAGGTCTAGCTAAATAAATATTTTAATATAAATTTAAAAACTAGGCCCAAAACTAAACTACTCACTACATAAATAAATTTTCCACTCAACACGCAATGCCCCAGAATTCGGCAGAAAGTGGGAAACGGAATGTCTTAACACTAGGTTCCCTCTGCCTATCCTGCTGTATGCGGGATACAGCGTGAAGCTGATAAAAAGCATCAGTCGCTTAAATCAAACTTACAGACAAAAGTTAATTAAAAAGAAAAACTTAAACTATTTTTAAGCGTTTAAACAAGCGCTGACAAATAACATGTGTTCGTTTAGTGTTTTATTTTTAGTTCGACCTACACTGATTAGAAAGAAGATTGAAACAGATGAACGTACCAGTAACCCCTTAGTTTTGATGTATGATATTTTTTTTGTCTTCAGAGAATTAATTTATTTGATCCTTTGTAGTACTTCTCCTTAGTAGCTATGTTAATATGTATTTAAATATGATTTAATATTTAAGATGAATTAAAGTTGGTAGCTAAAAATTTAATGACGGTGATATAAGGTTGTTGGACGTCATGCTGCCAAAATCCAGAAAACTATAAATACTAAACTATAATCCAAAGAACTAGAAGAAGAATAATAATAATGTATTGGCACAGGTAAAATGTTTCTTAACAGTGAAGCCGTGGATGCTTTCGATTCTATGGTGTTTCTCTGTATCACCATATATCAAATTACATTGGGGACCTCATTGATGAATTGGCGAATAGCTCAGCAGTTAAAAAACCAGACTGTTAACTGACGTAGAAACGGCTCGCCTTACTTACTGTAGCATGGTTTTTGGACACACATTCATAATTTACCAATTTAGCCAAACAAAACGTAATGAAAATTACTTACTGACTACAACTACAAGTACTTACTGATTATTTTGGCATATCCAGAAAAAAAATGATATGCAAAATTTATGACTACTTATGTAAAATAAAAATAAAGATCATGGTGACTGAATGGGAAAGCGACTGACTGTAGATACGAGAGTCGTGGGTTCGATCTTGACTCGAGAGAATGAAATAATTTCATTTGTCTAACTAGGATATATAAAACTGAAATAACAATAAAAATATTAAATGTAACGGTACTAATAACAAAAACCATCAAGTAACTTCGTAGATATACTTCACATAATACCTTAATAATGATAATAACTGTGATAAAGATATGATTTTGATGTATCTAATTTTAGTTGCATCAAGTCTGATGTTCAAATAGATATGTACCAATTAAACTTGAGCCATCATTATCGTATTATTCTTGTAGAATTATAACGATCCGCATTTCTTTCACCAGTGGCCTCTAAAAAAACGTTTATTTAGTCGCTTGGAGCTACACCCAATAATGGTATAAGTAAAATTAGTTAAATTATACATTACCGTATTTATGTACTGCACTTTAAATTGGTTCACATCAATTTATAAAATAACTCTAGGTTAATTAATCTTGTTGTACTAATAATATGTTTAAATATGAAGAAATGACTACATTACTTTTTATTTATACTAAGATTTTACAATTACGAGAACGTCTATCAGAAAAATATGCTACTAAAACAATAATAAATTAAGTTTCAAGGTTTCTGTGAGACGGTTCTCTGATGTTTAACAATAGGTTACCTATCTACGACACACATTGCAAATGATTTTTCTTTCTTAGTTTTCATTCGTAGGAAACTTCTATATTCCACAATAACCTACCTGAAATTGGCATAGAAGCAGAAACAGTTATTGCCACAATTTCATGAGAGTCAAATGCGATTTTAACGAAATTTTAACAGCGGCAAAAAGTTAATAGCACATGTCTTAAAAATGTATAATTTCTAGTTTGCCTAAAAAAAATCTAATAAAATGTTGCTGCAATTAGAAAAGCTAAGTGCCGGTCTGACATTATTTGAATACTTCATTTTTTCATATTAAAACATAATAACAAAATATGAATAAATTAATATTATGAGCACAGATAATATTTTAAAATGATACTTACCATCCATTTACTCGTTTAACAACATATATTGCCCGCTCTCCCCTAAGGGAGACAAGGCAGAGACAACTACTATTAAAGTAAAACTTCAGGCAATTACAGCCCTTATTACTAGCGTTAAAGGTTGAAATTATTACAAAATTTGTATACCTGTGAATTTGAAACTGTATATTTTTGTAAAATGGCCCCGATTACGCTGAATTACACCAGCTCTTAAGTCCGATTTTATATGCACAGGAGAAAAGCGGCTAATCGTTTCAAAACTCTCATTACTTGTGTCCCTCCGTTCTTTAAAAGCTTAATAAATTATTAATTAGTTGGTTTTCGAAACTCGTTGCCTTAAAATTGGAGATATTAATGTGATTTTTGCTCTGAAAATGTTTTAATATTTTGAACGGACGTTGAAATTCTATAGCTGACAATATTTTAGTATTTGTCTATTTAAAATGTTAATATTTATATAACAACAAAAATCATATTGATTTATGTTGTTTTTGTTGAAATTGCTGATGCCCGCCACTATATATAAGGGCATTTAGTGAAGGTAATAATGATGAACAACAGTTATTATACAAAACATTGTCTTTAAAAAATATATTTATACAAAATAAAACATCTGACTGCATTTTATGCTACAAGGTAGGCAGAGAGAACAGAATGTCAAGTGCTACGATCAAAGATTTTTACTACATAGATTTAAACATGATGAATGATCAAAAATGACCGTAAAAAGTATTAACTATTTACAAACAAGCAATCTCACATTACTTGACGTTCCAAAGGCAAGGTCACACCAGGTCTGTGAATGATGTTGACGCGCGTCGCCTTTGACTCCAAGTCGTTCAAACGTCTATCTCCTTCTCACCTTGGTAGTATTCATAGACTAGTATAAAAAATTAAGAAATGAAATTGTAAAGATAATATATGATTTGGACATTGTATAGTTAATAACTGATTTTTTTAAGCGTTAAGATAAGCTAGTTTAAGATTGAGCTAGTTTTTTTTATGAGTGTTAATGTAGTTTTAAAACAGATTAATTATTATATTTTATAACTTCTCTTCAACGGCATTGCATGTTACTGCTACTGTTGCTATTTCTTTTATTGTACTGTTAGTTCTCACCTGATGCTAAATTTCATATTCATATTTGATTACGTATCAAATTTTGTATAATAAAACGCAACAAAAATGATGCAGAAATATTTGAATTGCATTGACTTAGAACTTTGATAATTTTAGTGTTCTAAGAGACTACACAATATCGAGATAAATTAGTCTTGGCAGGATAGACTAACAACTGTTTTTTCCTCTTGAAACTCCTCTCTGCTGTATTAATATATTATAATGAAACTAAAATTGAGTTAATGCAAAAATATAAAATAAAGGCATATTTTTATTTTTCGAATCATATTTTTAATCCTAGGCTATAAATTGTGCGTATCGCGTCGAGACCGTGATGTCAGCTGTAATGATTCATTAAGTGCCTCTTCGGGATTACCTTATTGTAACGAAGCCGGCCAGCCATATACCTACTTGTTCAATTACAAACGTTTATTTTACATTTATAATGGAAGTTAGTTTAAGTAATGTTAAAAGCGTATATATTTTTTTAAGTATTTTTTTAAGTAACTCAATTCTCTGTTTTTCCTCCAATAACGTATGTTAAGCAAAAGACCACATTAAAACCACATTATTTGTTTCAAAAAATTATAAAAATCAGCATCCACTGATAGTGTCTCCTACCTCATCTTTAAAGCCTTATAAATAGCATTATAACCTACTAATGCTTAAAACTGATGTTCATTTTTAAAAACATCAAGTGTTATATATTTATTTTAAGACAAATATTCAGATCAGTTTAATTCATTTGTTTCGAACAGATAATTATGCGATGCATAATATGAATATCACTAAATAGTAATTATGTTACATTTCAGAATAATTTGAAAGCAATCTTTAAAGTTTCAAATTTAGTCTACATGATATATTTCACAAAGTTTATTTTCCCAGACAAAAAACCCGAAAAATAGCTTATGCTAATAAGCTAAGTAAATAAACATGTTACTTCATTAAAAGCGTCCAAAGCATCCACTAATAAGGCACGAGCGCCGTGAAAACAAGTATTCAAATCAGCTACTTTTAATGTCCGTTAAATTACTAATTTTATATCATATTAAAACTTTTGATAGCCTTAAAATTGCGGCAACAACAAGAAAAAAGCTAAAGCAATTTTTTTATCAATTTAAGGAGTGACATATTTGTTATCTGTACAAAAAAAATATACCTTTTTTATGTTGGCACTTATTTTTGCTAAATCATCACTATTGTTGTCATTTTTTGCATAAAATAATATTCTTGTAAATTGACAACTTTTGCTTATAACTATAGTCCAGAAATATTATATGTTATATATTAGACAATAATTAGATTTTAAGTCGGTTATATTTAAATTTTCACGCATCTGACGCAATTAGCTTGGGCATAATTATTATTATCTTTAGCTATCTGTACATTATTTTTTTTTAATTGCTTGATAGCATTATTAAAATAGAAGTAGAAGAGTATTTAATTGTTTGTAATCCATGTATGGTCGACGTCCAGATTTGTATTTGAAATATTTTTATTTCTTCCGTCTAATTACAAGAACTAGGACATATTTTTACAGTATATGAAGATGTGAGTTTCATGCCAAAATACTATCTTGTTGTTGTAGCATAACTAAAAGACAAGCAATAATTATAATAAAAATCCTTCTTATTGGAATTTGTAGCTACGACCATTGCGGTTAAGAACTTTCTAATTGAAACACTGTGAAACATATAATGTCGTATATATATTATGTATAGATGAACTATTTACAAATATTGATCTATGCAGCCTTAATTCACTAAAAACCCCGATATCTATATCTAATTGAAGCACACCGACATCACAAAGCAATTAAACGCACTAAATTCCACGGACAGTCGCCGCATAGAATTATAAATTTGTTACGCATTACACGCTACGGTACATTTCGTGTTGTGTACATACCTTTATAAAATATTTGTTTGTTATGGCTACATTATGATTTACATTTATTGCTTTGACTCAACTATTTCTGTATTGTATTTGTTTTTTTTTTGGATGAATTTTGGTATGTGATTACATGCTTTAATAATACAGTTAATATTTGCTTTGGATGGCAGCAAATTTATATGATTTTTTTTTTAATTTTATTTTTGAATTTTCAAATTAATTGTAGCAATATTTGTATGTATCAATTTTATCATTTTAGTAGAAATACGTAACTCAAAAATTACTATTACAAGAAATTTGTTATTAAGCTTTAAGTTTGTCAATCCCAAACTTGTTAACTATGTTAGTCAATGATAATGAACATTAATAATACAGAAAGTATAAAATAAATAAACGGTAAAAAACTGCCATCCAAGTCTGTGGTTTATGTTCATTCTACGAGCTCCGTCGAATGAAACAAACATACAAAATGCATTTGACCAAAAACATATTTTTTTAATTGAATCGTATTGTTATACTTATATATATATATATATATATATATATATATATATATATATATATATATATATATATATATATATATATATATATATATATATATATATATATATATTTTAAGAGATGTTAATGTTTACTTATACAGACGCTAAGTATATCTCTGTAGGCCAGTCGTGGCGCAGTGGCAAAAAGTGTGATTGTAAAACCGACTGGTTGTGGGTTCGATTACCACTCGAGGACATGATATATTTATTTAAATTTGTATTTCCATTTCTTCGCTCTGGTGTCGAGGCAAAGCGTGGAAAGGGAACGAAGTGTCTTAACACTAGGTTTCTCATCTACCCTGCTTTATGCGGGATACAGCGTGAAGCTAAAGCTGATTTTATAGACAAACCAATGGATAACTTGCAAGATATCCACAACGAGACAAAAATAAGATACAACAAGTTAGTAGTAGTTTACCAAGTACACAAAGAAATCCAATAATCCCCCGGCTGTCTAGAGAATTCGAAGTTTGGGATCAGCTGTTTAATCCCTTCATTTCTCGGGCAATTAAACTTCTGATTTAACACAAATCGAAGACAATCCCTGTTCAACCATAATAGTTTATTGGACGAGATGCGATTGGTTTCATATTTGTTCATGTATCTATTATATATTTTGTAAATATAAATGTATGTTTATTTAGTCGTGACTATCATAGGGCAGAGGTCCATTCGTCATTTAGAGGACTAGTTTTTATTTTCTCCGGTCTTGTAAAAAAAAGGACAGCGCTGTTTCGAATTCTGAAAATAGAGAACGGAGTTAACTTGACATCAAGTTCCCTCCTGCCTATGGCCATAATTTGGGGAACATAAGCACAAGGTTAATATTTTCAGTGACTTTATTTTCTATAATTTTTTTTTGTTGTCACAATCTTTTACGGCGCGAAATGCCACTAAATTGCTCAACTCCAATGTCAAATGTATATTATGTTTAAGCCTAATTAGATTTTTTTTTTTGAAAAAGATATACATTATTTTCAAACAAATACGAGATATATATCTTCATTAACTCTAGGAATATATTTAAAAATCAAAATCGTGCATTGCGTGCACTGTGTTGTCACGCAATGTATGTCGAACATTTTAACTTGTCCTTATTTCAACAAAAACACACGAGAAAAATTAAACAAAATAGGTGGAGATCCCATCGTTTAAAACTGTAGGGATTAGATTTTCTAATGAAACTTATATTTAAGAATGATACATGATAGTAGAATAGATTACACTAGGGTTGCCCAAAAAAATCCTGCCGCAATCACCTTTAATTAATGTTTTTCGTAACTCGTTTTTGGAGAAAATTGCACTCATATGTTTTCTATGTGAATCGCACATCATTTGAAAGAAAATCGCATAAGGAATTGGAAAAACAATGGTTGCCAGCTCTCAGTCTGCCGCAAGTCCAAGGTTGCCTGGTTTAAAGAGGTTACTTAATGTGAATATTTGCACTCATGTGTTTTTTTAATGAATTATATATCAAATTCAAAATTCAAATTCAAATTCAAATTCAAATTCAAATAATTTTATTCAAAATAAGAAGTTACATGCTTCATTTTTTGAACGTCAAATAATTTACCACCAGTTCACTAAAGTTAATGCCTCAGACCTGAGAAGAACCGGCGCAAGAAACTCAGCGGGACCTATTTTTTAAAAATAAATTAATACAAATACATATTTAAATATCTGTGACAATGATACTTTTGAAACAGACTGGAGCGAGCATTTCATTCCCA
>JAATLQ010038084.1:32259-76592 GCA_013421005.1 Heliconius erato x Heliconius himera | reverse complement strand
GGTGTGACTGCAAAACCGACTGGTTGTGGGTTCGATCCCCACTCGAGGAGATGAAATATTTACTTAAATTTATATTTCCATTTCTTCGCTCTGGTGTCGAGGTTAAGCGCGGCGTTGAGTTCTGCCACTCAACACGCAATGCCTCCAGAATTCGGCAGAAAGTGGGGAACGGAGTGTTTTAACACTAGGTTCCCTCTGCCTACCCTGCTGTGTGCGGGATACAGCGTGAAGCTAATTTAATTTTTAATTTTTTTTATAATTATTAAAACTTAAACAAAAAAACTGACTTCTTCAATTACAACCGCATTCCATAATCAGAATCTATCCAATTTTTTATCTAATTCCCCTTAAAGTGTATTTAAGTCTAATGTAATTTTCTCATGAATACCATTGTCGGAAACAGACCTAATTAAAATGGGACCACACGAGAAGTACTAGCTTTCAAATAATAAAAGTATAACTAATTTTGATATCCTCCTCCTTTTACAGAAGTCGGTTAAAATACTTTATATTGATATAATTCGTTTATATATGAACCGATAGAAATACAACAAACACTAGATATTAGGGCAAGTTTATGAAAATACAATAATGAAAACTACATTTAAATCGGTTAAGCCATTGCTTAAATAAAATAAATGTCATCAACAATAATATTTTTTCTCATATACTTATGTACAGGTACCTCGTCGATTCTAGACCGTTGGCGTGTGGCGTACGGGCACAAGCGTGTCTGTAAACGCGACGCAACAGTTGTGGGTTCGATTGCCATTCGAGGGAATGAAACGGAACATTTATTAGTGTAATAGAACCCAAAACAATGATTTTTAAAATGTTTGTCCGTTTGTCTGTGCGTTTGTTTACGCTAATTTCAGAAGCGGCTTAATTGATTTAAATGCAGTTTTCACAATTGGATTCTGGCAAGCGTTGCTTAACGTATACAAGTTATTCTATTACAATCAGTTCTGAAATAAAAAATATTTATCAATTTAAAGTACTAACTCGACAAAATTGTCTCTTGCTAAAAGAGTTATTTTATAGAACTATTTTTTTTATTTAAATTATTTTTAGTTTTTGATGTTTTATTGTTTAATATTGTTTGTAAAATTTTTCATTTATATATTGATAGTACAAAATGAGATATAAAGCATACAACAAAAGAACAATATGATGATATAAAACACCGAGATTTTAACATTTAGGATTCTCCAATTCCAGATTCTCTCCTAAGTTGATCTCATAACTAAAGAATCAATCATATTAAGAAAAGGAGGACCCCCCGGAGGACATACCTGAAGAGGTTAATGACAGTGGACGAGGCGAAAGAGGTATGTAGAGTAACCCAAATAACATTAAAACAGATAAGATGATGACATCAGAAGAAGACAGATGTCTATTTATCTATTTGTCCGGACCATCTGAACTGTTTGTTATGGAACTAACTTTGAAAAATACTTAATTAGAAAACGTATAAAAATTTGAACGTGGCGGGACTCGAACTAGCGCCTCCTAGAAACCAACCAATTAGATAATCATACCAAAATAATTAATATTTTGTTCTTAGATATACTTAAATAAATATTCATGTAGTTAAAGTGGGCGAAGCCGCGCGATGGTCGCTAATTTTTAATAGTTTTATTTCCTCGCTCTGATAACAAGGCAAAGCGATGTGTTAAGCTCCGCCACTCAACACATTTGGCAACACAATGGCTCAAGAATTCAGCGGAAAATGAGCCGTCTTATTGGGAACGGATTGTTTTAACACTAGGTTCACAGGTTCAATGTTTTGTTTCTAACCTAAACGATTCTGCTAAGTGCGGGACACACACATGTAGCAGAATAAGCAAGGGGAGCCTGGGAACCTAGTATTACGATACTTCGAAAATAAAAAATGTACCATGTACGTACAGCGCTGTTACTTTTTTTTTGTAGTTATATGTATATTAAAATGAAAAATATCTAGAATTCTTCATTTCAATATGTTAAAAAATCTTTATAAAATAAAACCATAATACACTTTTAAGTAAGAATTGCTTTAACATTTTAAATTTACAATATAAATTTATATTTTCCAGGTGGCGGCTTAGCAGCTAAGACCTTTGCCTGAGCTTCCTTTCAAGTGTAATTATCTCGAGAATTGCTGATAAAAATCCTTCGTGGCTATTCTAATCTGGACAGGGTAGGCCAGTGGCGTAGCGAGCTTAACTCGCGCCCGGGGCAAAATACCTTTAAATAAGACGATAAATATAGTTGAGAAAACAAGATTATATTTTGAAATATATATCGTGTATTTAAGGAAGTACTTATATATTGGGCAGTAAGTACTTAGGCGTTGTAAATGGGATCTTTCTCATGTAAATTTCGATCTCATGTAAACCGATTGTATATAATCGAATCTAGTGAAAATTGGTTGAGATTTCCCAATCAAAAATAGTTTTTAACATTTAAAATATTTAATTTTCGCCATTTTTACATATTTTAAATAAAACTCTTAAATAATATTAATCGTCTTGTTAGTAGAGCGAAAAAAATTTCCCCGAGGGAAATCGAACCCGTGACGTTTACAGTCACACGCTTATGCCACTGCGCCACAATGACCTCAAATTTAGAACTGTAGGTTCTTTTTTTCCCGTGTCCGTAGGAATTTCAGGAATTCTTTTCTTAGTGTCCGTCCGTGTAGAGTCTCTCCTACACTACTAAAATAACTGAAATGACAAATTTCAGCGTTTTACGCCGCGGGGTTCTATTGTAGTTTGTCCGTTCGTAATTCAGTAATCGAGGTTAGGAATTATTGTGCCATCAGAGAGAAGGAACGAATAGTATTCCCCTATTATTTTCTACTCCACGGAAATGAAGTTTCGCTCAGTCACTAAATATAGAGAACGGAGCGCCAAACGCTACGGTCTCTACATACCTCTTTCGCCTCGTCCACTGTCATCGACCCCTTCAATAATTCGGAATTTTCAAAAGAGCTGATTGAAAATTCCGAATTTTACAGGGCCAATGTACGACGTGATTTCAATAAGAATTATTATGGACATATGTATATTGTCATTTTTTTGACATTTGAGGCCATCGTTGCGCAGAGACCCAGCGTCTGATAGTAAACGCGGCGGTTGTGTATTCGATTCCCACTCGAAGGAATTAATTATTTTCATTTCTTTGCTCTGGTAGAACAGCAAAATGCGGCGTTGAGATCCGCCATCCAACTCACAAGACATTCTTGATATTTGAATTTTTACGTTTTAATTGAATTGAACGAAATGCAGAAAATTCTGTTTAACTACTAATTTCTGTCTACCTACCTCTATACGCGAGACACAGTGTATAACTAAAAAAAAATACTAACTAAAAAGTGCTGAATTTTTACTATATTTTGATTAAATGTAGGGTTATTTTATTTTCGCAACAAAATATTGTAGAGGGTACATTGACTGTTGATTGATAAATAAATAAATCAGTTTCACACTGTATTCCGCACACACAGTGGGGTAGTCAGAGGGAACCTAGTATTAAGACTCATTTTCCACCGAATTTTGTAAAGCGTGTTGAGTGGCGGGACTCAACGCCGAGCTTTTGCTTTGGTACCAGAACGTAGAAATGAAAATAATAATAAATAATAATTCTTGCCCCCGAGTGGGGATCGAACCTACAACCGTTGCGTTACAGTCACAGCCTTATGCCCCTGAGCTTTTGAGTTTCATGGAATTTACACGTTTTCATGTAACGTCTTTATAGACAGATAATTATGGCTAAACTCAGAAATATCCGTTAGTGGTTAACTATAGGTACTTATATAAATCCTTTTTTGAACTACTTATAGAGGGAAAGCCAAAAGCAGCCAGACCTGTGTTATGTTACAAAAACTTAAAATTATAAATTATTATTATTTCTCTGTGTATGTTATATATAAATTATTTCTCTGCGTATGTTCACACACCGGTCAGTACTCTCAGGGAACATGAAAATTGGATGGAGGTTATTTTGGCTATTAGGTAAATAAGGTAGATAAAATAATTCTTAACTTTCGTTTTTTTTTTTATATTTTCTTAAGATCAATAATAGATATGACGTTTTCCGTTGCGAGAGGGTTAAACCGTGCTAAATGTAGCACGGTTTAACCCTCTGCCAGACACCTGTAAACCCTTATAAGTTTACTTTCGTCATAATATAAAAGCAAAATTTTATCTATGATGCTTGTAGTAGTCCCCACTACAAGGTGATGTCCCAGTTGCCAGACCGTTTTGTTGATTGGTTCATCTAGCCAGACGCTTTTAAAGTCTATCGTAGGAACGAGTGTGAAGTAACTAAACTATCTTCACGCTGTATCCCTAGAGGGGCAGTCAGAGAGAACTTCGGGGGGTCCTCATGCTTTTACTTGACTTTCTTCCAGTATCTTTAAAACTGTGTTTTCGAAGGTCACCAAGGCCTCCCCTTGCCTCTCTTACCCCTTACTTTTCCATCATAAACCTTTCTTGTAATATTTTCATCACTCATTCCTCAACGTGTCTATACCAGCTGAGCACGCTCTTCTTCATTCTCACCGTGACATCCTCGCTAGTACCTGCTATTCTGTGTACCTCTTCATTTTGGATTCGTTCAGCTAAGCTGACCTCGCATATCCTACGAAGAGGCGAATATAATTAAGTGGTTACGAGTGAGAAAGTGAATTTGGTCTATTCCGATGTTTTACTGCTCAAATCTTATATATTCATATTGTATTTCTGTGAAGAAAATCTCAGGATGCTTTGTAATTTTTATTTGGCATTTTCCGCCAAATTCTGGAGGCATTGCGTCTTGAGTGCCGAAATTCAACATCGCTCTTTTATCTCGTTACCAGAGCAAGGAAGTGAAAATATTAAATAATTCGAATGAGAATCGAATCCAAACCCTGTTGTGTTGTCACACGCTTGTGCCACTGCACCACGGGTAGCCTCTAAATACAAATCTAATATAATATCATTAATATACCGTCGCCGGCCAGTCGTAGCGCAGCGGCACCAAGTGTGACTGTAAAATCGACTGGTTGTGGTATCCCCACTCGAGGAGATGAAATATTTACTTAAATTTATATTTCCATTTCTTCGCTCTGGTGTCGAGGCTAAGCGCGGCGTTGAGTTTTGCCACTCAACACGCAATGCCTCCAGAATTCGGCAGAAAGTGGGGAACGGAGTGTCTTAACACTAGGTTCCCTCTGCCTTCCCTGCTGTGTGTGGGATACAGCGTGAAGCTGATTTTTTATTAATATACCGTCAATATTAACGTTTTTACTTGCAAAACGACGGTCGCGGTCAATATCAGAGTTCAGTACAACTCGATTGACTGTTGATGAACATTTTAATGCCTTTATGGTGTTTCGACGCAATTCGATTAATTACCGCGGCTATCTTTCAATCTGGCCGATTGAAAATATTTTTGCATTTATATTTCATCTATCTATCCACATTTTTTTTATAAGCAAACATTAAGTTTCCAGCTTATTTTACAGTATTTATATTTATTTTAAAAAATGGAATAGAAAATAATTTTAAGTATCCAGTACACAGCAGTGTAGGCAGATGGAACCTAGCGTTCCATCTGCCTACACTGCTGTGTACCCATTTTACGCACTGGCATTGCGTGTTAAGTGGTGGAATTCGACGCCGCGATTCGCACGACAACAGAGCGAAGAAAAAATATAAATTTACTTATTTAAAAACGTTTTAAAATTTTTATGTAACGTGATTTGAACCCTCGTCTCTTGGAAGTCATTCAAGAGAGAGTAAAGTAAGAGTTCCAAATGGCGCGGGATCAAATGCCGTTACGTTTAAATTTTTATACGTTTTCTAAATAAGTATTTTTCTTTCCTAAGTGTGAAATAACATTTTAAATATATTAAAAATATAAATTTAAATAAATATTTCATTTCACTTAAATATAAGAAATAGGTTGTGAAAATTTAATTGTATTAAAAAAATACTTGGTAATTTGGCATATATTTATTTGTGTTTTGTTTTAGCTTCGCTCTTTGAACCTAGATACGAGACAATCCGTAACACGCGCGTTTCATTTTGCCTTTTCGTTTCGTGGGTAAAAGAAAAACTTGCATTACCCCAAGTCCAGATCGAACCCGCAACCATTGCGCTACACTGCGCCACAGCGAAATTAATAAAAAAATATTAATCATCATTCATTGTATGAGTAATATTTTTTAAATAATTTTAAACTGTTTTTTTTTTGTATTTATATATAGGGGAACAGAAGGCAAGACGGAACTGTTCAATTACTTCGAGAATATAACGTCATTTCCTTGATAAATTACGCAAATAATTTGTTCCTCCCGTCTCACTCTCGGTCACTGTTTGTGAAACCTTTCATGAAACGCAACAAATTTTTATTAAAGTAAGTGATTTATTTCTAGTTTTCGTGTAAAGCGTATCTTTTTTGATTAGTCTACTACCTTTTCCTATGTTTTTTGTGTTTCTTATAGTTCATTAAAACATGACCAAGATAAAGATAAAGAGTAAAGAAAATCACAAACTTGTGCTGTACATACAACAATTTACATATATGTATGTAAAAAACCGGGCAAGCGCGAATCACCCACCGAGGGTTCTGTACAAAAATTGCAGATCTCGAGCTTTTTCTGAAACTTCGGCTTAGTATTCAGGCAACTAGCGGCTTTAATACTAAATTTTGCCTCCCTTATAAGGCTATTATTTTTTAGAATTTTACCACATGTATGTATATAATTTTAAGTTTTTTTCCGAAACTAGTACTACCAGTAATGCAAATTTCATAATTCTACGTCAATCGGAAGTACCATAGTCATTTTGATTCCCTTAAACGGCCATATCTTCTTTTTAGGTAAATGTAAAAATATTTTGTTTGGATTGTGGACCGAGCTGAATAAAATAAGTAGGAGATTAGTAGTAATGCCAACTGTGATATTTTTCAGAATTACATATACCACGGTTCTAATATATCTAATACAGGAAGTTGCTAGCGGGAGATCAAAAGACGATGCGCCTTTACATGAACAGGTGTTGAGAAGCACAATAAAGTATGGAATAACTTTCGTTTTCGTATGGTGGATAAATAAAAACTCCAGGTTAGTCTTATTAAATGTCTTGTCTTCTCTATTTTACTCTACGGATAAGGCTCTACGAAGTGAAGGAGTGCTCTCGCTATGCTACGAACTGACTAATATGGAGAAACAATATCATGGCAGCGGTCCGTGATTGTTTACAATAATTAACTCGGTCATGTATGCGTATGTGGCCAAATAAAAACTATAACCGGCCGTAAACACAATCGTTGTGGGTTCGATTCCCGTTCGATATTCGGAGGCATGACTATATTTAAATAATTTTCATTTCCCCGCTCTGAATAACTCCTTTCTAAGCTCTTAAGCAAACGGAGGCTTTCAAATCCACTACTCATCATCCAATGTCTCAAAAAGTGCAAGGGTATTTTTTTGTGGTGTCAGATGTTAAGTGATCAGATAGCAGGGTATCCAGAGGGAACCTGGAAACCTAATGTTAAGATATTTCCGTTCCCCATTCTTTTACCAAATTCTGGAGCCATTGCGTGTTGGGTGACGGAACTCAACGCCGGGTTTCGCCTTGTTACCAGAGCGAGAAAAAGAAAATATAAGATATTTCATCCTCGAGTGGGGACCGAACCCAGAACAGACGCTTGTGCCACTGTGCTGGCATTGAAACTTTCTAATCCACTTTTCACTTAATAATTAATTTATAAAACGTGGTGTTTTCACCACCACTCCCTAATTAGAGAAAACTTCAAGCTGTGAGACTGGCTAATTTACCCTTAATACCTCAAAACAAAAATAAATATGGAGAACGAAGTGTCTTAACACTCGGTGCTCTCTGTATACCCTACGGTATACGGAATACAATGTGAAATTAACAAAGAATAAACATTTAGTTAACCCCTAAACTTCCATAAAGATAATTGATTTAATATTTTAAGCTTAGTGGTTATAGCCATTGGGGACAAATAATTTACTTAATTAAAGCAATTAATACTCAAAAACATTATAAATTCAATTCTAATATTATAATGCTATGTACTTATATATAAAAGGACTTGTGCTTAACCGCTGATGGTAGAAACGTGAAATTTGGGCAGATGTTTATTTTCATATTCTGGACATCCACTAAGAAGGGAATTTGAAAAATTTTAACCCTAAAGGGATGAAATAGGGGTTGAAAGTTTGTATGGAAAAAAAATTAAATCGGCACCGATTTTTATAAAATTTGAAATTCAGACTCTTAAAAACATTTCATTGAACACGTATGTCATGGTTTTTTAGAATTCATCCCCTAAGGGTTCAAATAAGGGGTTAAAAGTTTATACGGAAAAATCTTTAAATCGCCACCGATTTTTATAAAAATTTAAATTCATACTGTTAAAAATATTTTATTGAACACGTATAATTCTTGGTTTTTTTAGAAGTCACCTCTAAGGGTGCAATTACGCGGGCGAAGCTGCGCGTGCCCACTAGTTTAATATATTACTCAGACGAAGTCGTAGCAAAACCATAGTCTTTATAAAATGTAATACAAAAAATGACTGATCTACTAAAGTTCTGGAGGATCAAGGCCATGAAGAGTCAAGAATCTGAAGAAAAGAAAGAAAAGAAAAGAAGAATC
This sequence comes from Heliconius erato x Heliconius himera, assembly GCA_013421005.1. Taxonomy (NCBI): domain Eukaryota; kingdom Metazoa; phylum Arthropoda; class Insecta; order Lepidoptera; family Nymphalidae; genus Heliconius; species Heliconius erato x Heliconius himera. Next base: position 67,938 of record JAATLQ010038084.1, on the reverse strand, counting down.
CATGCATTAAATAAGAATTTTTAAAACTAATTCTTGGATGGGATTTTTTATTTCATAAACTATAAGGCATTTTACATGACTGCATTTCTAAAAGGAAAGTGATGTGCTTAGCAGTCTATTGTATATATAAACCATTTAAATTTGAAAGGTTTACTTGTAAATATTTAATTGACTGAAGAATAAATATGTCTCGAATGTTAATCCTAATAAAATATTGTGTTTGTTAAAGTTAAAGTACTTTACTTCATTTTAATCAATTCTAAGAAATGTTTTGTTTCGTCAAATTCCATCTGGTTTTTTTTATGGAAGAGGACAAGGCAAACGTTCAGGTCACCTGATGGTAAGTGATCACCGCCGCCCACGACACCGTGCAACACCAGAGGAGCGACAGGTGCGTTGCCGGCCGACAAGGTGGGTTGGGCGCCGGAGCCCGGCATTACCTGATACGAAACGCAGTGGTTATGCATTTTATCCGAACATTTTTTTTATATTTATTTCCCGACAATTTCAATAAACACTGCATTTAACAAATCCGCTAGTATTTCGGCACAGTTGAGTTCAGTACAATTTTGTTTAAAGGTATTTTTGCGAGCGAATGTAATATAACGCAAATAGATTGGTTATTCGATCTTGTACTTTTTTATATCGATATCGATATTGGGGAAAGCGCGACGTTGAGTTACGCCACTCAACACGCAATGCCTCCAGAAATTGGCGGAAAGTGGGGAACGGAGTGTCTTAACACTAGGTTCCCTCTGCCTACCCTGATGTGTGCAGTGTGTGTGGATATGGCGTGAAGCTGAAAAAAAAATAATTTCGTCAAATATGTCAAAGACTTCTTTGCGGGCCGTGCGTGAGTGACACGATGTTTTGTTTTTCATTATTATTTATATTTTATGAAATTTTCTATAGTGAAACATTAAACAAAAATGGGGTCTTGTTTTGGATCTAAATTTATTTTGTTTTACTTTATTTTAAACCTTCTCTTTACTGTATTTTCTAAGAGAAGTAAAGTTACGTTTATATTTTATTTTTAAGTTTTTGAAAGGCGCGAGTTATATTTTTTTATCTACACGTTATATCCCGCAGGGTAGACACAGGGTACATGGGAACCTAGTGTTAAGACATCCCATTCTAATTAAGACACACACCACATTTAACACACACACACATGTTGCCCACATTTCACAAAATTCTGGGGGCATTACGTATTGGGTGGCGGAACTCAGCACCATATTTCACCTCGTCACCTGAGCGAGGACAATAAAAATATTAAATATTTCATTTCCTCCAATGGGAAATTGAACCCACAACCTGTTGCGTTTACAGTCACACGCTTCACAAATTGCCTCAGTAATTATATTTAATGAAGTAATTTCAATGATAGTTTCTAAATATTATTTATTCTAAACAATTGAAAATATTGATTGTAGGTATGTTGGATTGAATTTAATTTGCAACATTAACATATAATTATAATATATTATGGACTAGCGGCCTCCTTGCGGCTACGCCCGCTTGAAATATTCGAATGTTTATTTAAGTGTATTTAAGAAAAAACCGGCCAAGCGCGAGAGTGACTCGCTCACCGAGAATAATTTATCAATTTCAGTATTGTGATTGGGAAATAACAATACTGAAATTGATGACAAAAATTGAACACTTATTTTGTAAATTAAAAACAACAAATATAAGTTTGTAATGATTTTTTCTATGAATATCTATAACTCTTTATTTTTTTGGTTTTTTCCTTTATTTGTATTATAGGATCTTACTTCGTCCTAAACTTTACAACTATGGGTGTGCGGGAAGTACACTATAGGTTCTGATTACATCATCACAAACGCTCATATTTTTGACTGCGTTGTATCAGAAGCTTAATATCTGGACTAATTAATAATTAATTTATTTTAAATTAATTAATTTCACTTTGATACTTCAACGCGATTTCAAATAAAATGGTCTTGATGGACGGAAAAACAGGCAACAAAGTGATCCTATGAGGGTTCCCTTTTTTTTCCTTTTGAGGCATAAATTCGATTATTTTTACTTTTTTTACTACTTTAGTGATTTATGTTAAAAAATTAAATTAAATTCAATCAACTCCACATTGTATCCCGCATACAGCAGGGTAGGCAGAGGGAACCTGGTGTTAAAACACTGTTGTGCTATGTGTGATGAGTGACGGAACTGAACTGGGATTTTACCTTGGTGCCAGAGCGAAGAAATGAAAATAACAATAAATAATAATTCCTTCCCCCGCGTGGGGATCGAACCCACAACAATTGGGCTACAGTCACACCCTTGTGCTCTTGCTTCACGACGGCCTATATTTTATTGTTATGCATTAAATAAATCGTAATTTAAGTTTTGTGAGAATTGATTTGATTTTGCTTGCAAAATTGTTATATTTAATAGAAAAATGTTTAGTTATTTCGCATCCATCTAGTACCGTATCGTAACTGTGCGCACACTGCAAACGTAGTTTTTCCCACATAAATACATCATTATTCAATATTATCAAATAAATAGAGGCCAGTCGTGGCGCAGGGGCACAATGTGTGACTGTAAAATCGGCTGGTTGTGGGTTGGATCCCAAATCGAGAAAATGAAATATTTATTATATTTGTATTTTAATTTCTTCGCTCTGAAGTCGAGGCAAAGCGCGGCACTGAGTTCCGCCACTCAACACACAATGCCTCCGGAACAGTGTAAGGAACGGAGTGTCTTAACACTAGGTTCCCCCTGCCTACCCTGCTGTGTGCGGGATACGGCGTGAAGCTGATAAAAAAAAAACAAATAAATAATAACTTACAAACAATATCAAACAACGAAATGATGAAAACGAATGAAAAGATTTAATAAAACGGTTATATATAATAACTCTATTCGGATGTACCAATTTTATCAGACAAAAATATTAAAATTGTTTATTTGTGTTTTGGTATCGTGTAAATTATTATATACACTTAAAAAACACAGTTATGTTGGTATCATACAGACTCTTCAACTTTATTTATATGTATGTATAGATCAGTCAATCAGCTTTACGCATATTTAATATCCCGCATGATAATAGCAGAATACGCATAGGGAATTCTAATCTAGTCTATGTAGTATTAAAATACTGCTTTCCCTACTTTCCGCGATTTTTTCGAGAACACGACGCTGCTCTATGCCGTGTTACCAAAACAAGAAAATGAAAATATTAATAAATTATAATTAATTTTCTTATTAAGAAAACGTTTAAAAATTTTATCGTAGCGGATATTATTGTACGTTAATTCTTAATAAGTATTTTTCTTTTGTAAGTGTGGAATAACACTTTAAAAATGTTCTCCGAGTGGAAAATGAATCCACAACCTTTAAAGTCACACGCTTGTGCCAATACGCCTCAACGACCTCATTAAGTAATTTAATATATATATATATATATATATATATATATATATATATATATATATATATATATATATATATATATATATATATATATATATAATACAATATCGATTTTTTTTCTATCATCACACAAATTGAAAGCTAAAGCTTCAACCAATTCTGTAAAAATTATATAAAATAACTGTTATAGCAATTAGCTAAATTGTCGAACTAAGCATTTTAAATTGATTTATCTTTCTAATTTATGAACTGATTGTAATAAAATAAATCGTATATGTTGAAATCGTAATTGTTGTGAAAACAATATTAAAATAGCTTAAGCCGATTCTAAGATTAGCGATAACAAGCGCACAGACAAAAAAATATATAATCGTTATTTTGGGTCAATAACATGTTTTTGTACATTTTCCAAGTACAGACACCGATCCCTACTAAAAAAAAATATAGTTATATATATATACGATTACTTCTTAGCAATTAAACGAAACAGTTTTTGAAAAAGTAAGCGCAATTGACACGGAACTAAGTGTTAGCACTATGATTCTAGGTTCGATTTGTATGTTAATTATTTTTATTTTTCCGATCTGGTAACACAAGTCTATACAAGTCTGGTACTAATTTAAAACTACATAATTTGGCAATTTAATTTTTTTTTACATTTCACTTTTTGTTTTACACTTATAACACAAACATCACACGAACAAAATCGTTTAATATGGTACCCTAATTGAGGCTATCGTAGCGCATCGGTACAGCATCAGCTGTAAACGCGATGATTCTGGGTTCATTTTCATGTTCTCCCTCTCTACTAAAAAGACAAAATACGACGTAGAGCTCCGCCACTTAACACGCAATATTGTGCACGAAAATGGGGAACGGAGTGTATTACCCTTCCCTTTGCCTACCCTACATGCGGGATAAAGCGTAAAGCTAACGTACAAAAAAATAAATTTAAAAATCCAAGTCAGCTTCACGTTGTATCCCGCACACTGCTGGGTAGGCAGAGGGAACCTAGTGTTAAGACACTCCGATCCGCACTTTCCGCTGAATTCTGGAGGCATTGCGTGTTGAGTGGCGAAATTTAACGCCGCACTTTTGCCTAGACACCAGAGCGAAGAAATAAAAATATAAAAAAATAAATCAATTAGTTAATTTTTAATAATTTTATTAATAATTTAAAAGACTTACCATCAGCTGCAGCTAGCTGTCCGCTCTGTATGTAGGTACAGGATGTTCTGAATATTCTGAACAGGACCATAGATTCACTCAACAGGGTGAATATCGAATATTTACTGGTCCATTTCTTGTATATATATTGTGTACTACTACCAGTTCTGGGAAGCCCAAATGGAATTGGGATAGACGGAATTAAAGTGGCATAACGTGATGTAAGCGATTTTATAAGTTAAGTTTAACTTAATTCTTTGCGGCGTTGAGTTTCGCCTCTCAATGCCTCCAGAATTCGGCGAAGTGGGGAATGGAAGCGTCTCAATGTAAAGTGTCTTAAGTTGTATTTTTTAAAATTTCCAAAACATTAAAAAATTCTTATGGAAGTTACGATAATGTAACCCGACATACTAAAATTTCTATTAATAGTCTTTATAAGTTTAGATTTAGTGGGTGAAGCCGCAATCGGGACGCTAGTTATATATACAGATATGTACATGAAAGTGCAGTAGTCAATCCCGTTTTTTTTATTTTTATTTTTTTTTATTTAGCCATTAAATGAAAATAATTAATATTTCATTTCCTTTAGTAGAAATCGAACCCATAACCGTCGTGTTTACCGTCACAGGCTCGTGCCTCTGCGCCACGACTGGCCTCTACATATATTAATACAAGAATAAAACAAAAGAAAATAATTAACTATTACCTGACCAAGAAATGATATGATTTAATAATAAATAGCAAATAAGCTCTTAAGCAATAAGTATATATATATCTAAAATGTAAAGAAAATAGACACAACCGTTAACTTCATCTGCCCGTTGTGGTCAGTCACCCCGTGACCAAGCCGCCTCTCTTCTCCGCGTTCTTTCATCATATAATCATTCCTACAACGTGCCCAAATTGTCTCAGCGTGTTCTTTATTTTCACCTTGACGTTTTGTTATTATAGTAGCCGTTCTATGTATCCCTACATATCCTAAGAAAATATACAGAATTATTCTTTTTCATACTCTTTTTCCGTTTTATATCCACGTTTCGCTGCAGTATAATACCAACGTCGGTACCAACACTGCTCTCTGTACGACCAAACGTGGAGCTATGCTGACATTTCGCCTTCTCATCAATGGAGATAAAGGACCGTTAAATTTGTAACCACCTTCCTTCTTTACTAAACATATTTCCCAGTAATACTACTTTATCACTTATAGTTATATCTTAGGACGTCTTGACAGGCTTAATGGAGCTGAGGGTACTGACGCACATCAACAATATTTTTGCTAGCCCAGCTTGAAGCGAACCAAAAGTAGTCGCCGATTTGCGGTAGAACACAACTACCGCAAATCGGTTCTGTCATTACGCTGTCACTTACTCTCAGTCACACAAACAACATTCAGATCTCTGTTATCTATCTAATAATTCAAGCATCTTTTTATTCGTACCTCCTTTGTCATTCCACCGTCGTTCCAGATGTGGCGTCGCCGCCGCCCAACGCCGCATTCGTTACCACTTGAAACAACAACGGGGAAGTACTGTTGCGTGTGTCTTGGGGGAATGCTCTATCAGCGCTTTCTCTAAAGTTTTTTTTTTATTTTTCTTAATTCTTACTAGTTATTATTATTTAAAAATATTAATTTACTTATTCTAACTTTACATTAGCGTTTATTAATTAATATTTATACTAATTACTTATTTCCTTAAATAATAAACACTTTTATTTATTTACTTATTTTTTTACTTAACTCTTATTAAATTATTATTTATGAATTATTTGATATACTTATTTAAAATTTACTAAATTATTAAAAGCTTAACCTATTTTTTTTAATATAATATAATCTATACAGTATCGTTTGCATTTTTAACATTTTTAAAGAGTTAATCCACACATAGGAAAGAAAAATACTTATTTAGAAAATGTATAAAAATTTGAACGTAGCGGGACTCGAACCCGCGCCTCCTGAAATCCGACCAGGCGCTCTGACCTGACTGAAAATGTTAATTTAATAAATAGCATTCTCTCTAAATAAGTATTTTTCTTTCTAAGTATGGATTAACACTTTAAAAATGTAAAAAAAACCAACTTCAAATATTAAACTAAACAAATAGTTCAAATTAAGTTGTCCGCCCATTTGTCGCGCACAAATAAGTAGACTTGTATGATTTACTAATGGAAACATCTGATTAAAAATAAAAAAAAGTCATTAACATGGATTCACGCTGTCGAAATTTCTTAAGTACCAAATAAAAAAAAAAAAACACTCAAATACCTCCTCCTTTTAAGTCGATTTCCAAATTAACAAAATCGATTTCAACTTTCGTAAAGTGTATTATATATTTTTAATTCAGCAAATGGAAAGTATCGATGGCTTAACGTCGATACCCAATTTATGTTAAAAGATATTTTTTCCTTTAAGTAAATCAAAAAGCGTAAGACTTAAATTCGGCGGGAACCCAGAAGCAGAGGGTCTCAACGCTAGGTTCCCTCTGCATATTCCACTGTGAGTGGGGTACAGTGTGAAGCTAATTTAATATATTCTTACTCCTTTATTAAATATATTCTGTTGTCGTATTTAATAACACTATCTAATAATAATATTATGAAATGTTCATATTTTTGTATGTATCACCCAGTTATTTACACAAACTTCTAATATAGCTATTTAAATGCACGCATTCAAAGGGACATCTAAAACTAGCTTTGAAAAGCTAAAATTGCGCGATGTTTCCATCAAAATTGTATTTAACTGGAAATATTAATAACGTCCTATTAATATCGATGAATAAATAGAGAATCAAATTATTATGACATTTAGTACTATTTCTTTGTTAGGTCCGTATTTATTTATAAATTATATGTTGCGGATTAAAGGGGCATCTCAGGATTGATCTTATAGATTTATAAATACGGGCCTTCATACTAAGTTTGGGCAAAATTTTAAGATTCTAGGTTGAACGGTTTGGGCGGTCTGTGCGTTCTCTGAGCATGCCTGTCACCTTCCCTGCGGGAGGTCTGTATCAGCCCGGCGTGGTACTTATGGCTAGTACCTTTCACTGGTACAAAACGATTATTTCATTTTGTGAAAGGTCGACGGAGACAAATATTTATTACAGCTTATGGTCAAAACTGTAGATATTTCACATCAAAATCACTCAACAGGCAATGCGTAGAAAAATCTACGGAAGGTGGGGAACGGACTTTCTTAACACTAGGTTATCTCTGCCTACCCCATTTCACGCTGTATTCCGTAACAAATTAGTCAAAAAATAAAAATAAAGAGGGCGAAGCCGCAAGCGAGGCGCTAGTAAGAAATAAAACAACACAATTTCAGAATCTATTTATTTCCGATTCCAATTTTTATAAAACAGAATGTCTAACTTACGTTTAGTGTTACGAGAGTGCATTACATGCTTTACGATGCAACCTTTATTATACATATAATATATGTATAATGTATAATATCTTAACAGACCGCTATTAACTTTAGTAAATAAATAAATATCGCTACCGACTTAACATTACACAATTAGACAATTATACACAGGAAAAAATAAATAACACTGTATAAAAAATAACAGATTAATAATAATAATAATAAATAATTATACATTATGTTTAAAATGAAATATATTTAGTTATTCTATATTATAACAGATAATGTCGTGAACAGTGGCTATAATATGAGTAAGCACTTAACGCTGCGCGCAATTACATAATTTTTATTATTTTAAATATGTTTTATTTCAAGGCGTCCGTTTTAATAGGCGAAGTGGTTAAAACGACATGTTAGAGGCAGTTAAAATGAATTCGAATACGCGATTCTGTTTGAATTTGGATTTTTTTGGAAAGACAAAGTTACGCTCAAAACTTATGTTAAGAAGATTTTACTAAATTTACAATAATAGTCTACAATTCAAGGCCAAATGTATGCCTGGTGTCCAAAGCGAGCGGAGCGGGCCCATTAAGGACTACGTTGAACTCGCAAATAGTCGGGCGGAAAGCGAGCAGAGAGAATTGAAAAGAAACTCGTTCAGTTCTAGAGATGGAAGCGAAGTAATAACGAAATACAAAACTCATTGTTGGTGGTAATGTAAGCATATTTTATTTAAAATCAATCCGCTCCTTTCTCTTTCCTTTCTCTCTCTTTCTAATTATCAAGACACTCCGTTCTGCCATTTTAACATGCCATTTTCGCCATTTCGACTCCACCTAGCTCTTGCCTGATATCAAAGAAATTGATTACGATAATTTCCCTTGTATCGAACACCACGTATTCAGTGTGGACATATAAAATATTGATATAAACAAACATCACTAAACACGACCGTCCCATAATAATAAACAGATATCATACTCGTAGATGTCGATATAATAATAATATTGTACTTTAATTTTATCATAACAATTAATTGCAAAGTCTCTAAACGTTAATCATTTGTACAGCACGTGATAATATAATGAAGAGATAATTTTAACATACATACATACAGACAGACAAACAGACAATTTTAAAGCATAACGGCGCCGTACTCAGAAACCTGGATTAATTAATAATATAGATTAATCCAATAATTACTATTCACGAATAAAACCATGTGGAAAACCACAAATTTTCCATTCGTTTCAATCGAACAAATCGACACCGTTAAACAGATCACTAAGAAATTTATGAATAATCGACTAAAAAACTAAAATCGGTTAGAAATATAATTTTTTGTTTAATTTAAACACATTGTGATTGTACCATACCACGTGTATAGGATACGAAGCTCTGTAAGATCCTAAACGACACTACTCAGTCGTGCGCCCGACGCGCTAACTAACACTAGGACTACACGCTAAAGGTAATATTACAATGACATCGATCTAGAGCTTGAGCTTTTTGAGCTTTTCGTTAATATTACAAACTAAATTTTGATTTTAACATTGGTGTTACCAGCGGCGGTGTGCAATCGACGGCGGCCGCACGAGGTCTCTAATATTATAAATGTTAGTACAAAAATTAATGACATTGTTCTTTGTAAAGTTTTTTTAACGCTACTAAAGGCATTATCATAAGAAGATTCTACTCAACATAGCTTGTATTGGTGTTCAAATACCAGGTGGCTCAGTGGCCAAAATCTTAAATTGGCAGGGCATTGCATTTTTGGATGACTTTAGACATGGGCGTATTTAGAGATATATTGAAGTTGCGACCTGGACTTTAGCTTCTTCGGACAAAATGTTCATTTTTCGACAAAATTTCTGAGGTGGGCACCATACTATTCTGGGATGGGCATGGATTAAACGACCTGACTCTTCCTACGCCCATGTCTTTAGACCAATCTATGTCGATTTTTTCGTTACCACGATTACAATTGACTATAACAGTTACAACTACAAACATTATTGGCAGTTAACAATCTACTATCTATCTTAACACTATAAAAAAATATTGTTTACACCTTAAGTTAAGCAATCTAAATATAATATGTATCACGTTCTTTATTTTGCAAGTTTAAGTGACATTAAGTGAAAAAGAGATAACTCGTTATAGCTCATTAACTAGAGGTTTTAGATCTTGTTTCGGATTTCGAACCTCCACCAATTAGAAAACGTTGATATTGTATTGTCTATATCTAGATCGAAAGGTTTAAGTCTAGGCCGAAAGGTCTCTATCATCAAATTAATTGATCAGACCATTTACATATGTTTCGTTGATTTTCTAACAGTTCTCCAGATAAAAAGATGTAATTTTAAAGATCTGACTAATAATCAACAAGTATCAAGGTAAATCTTAGGTTGTATAAGATTAAGAGTTTGTGTAAAAAATATTTTTTTAACGCAAAACTATCATTGAGCAATAACATATTAGTTTTCACTACAATATGACCATAAGTTGACTTTGTCCCGACGAGAAACTACAGCGCTTCTTTCCTGTGCCTACGTTGTCTCAAGTCCGTAGGATGTCAGGTAAATATCCAAATAAGGGACATTTTATACGTATGTATAATTGGAATAAATTGCGTGAAGCACTAGCTCCATGGACTCTCACGGGATCTAGCGTAACAGATCAGGTCAGGTAACAGGTCTTCCGCACAATTCTGGGCACTTCCAAGGAACATTTAGGAATTAGATTAGTTCGAGTATATGGCCAATCGCTCAACTATCGAAGCTCTAAACGTCATCAAGATTTGATCGGTTTCCACCTCGAAATAGAAAGATACTCCTCTCGCCTCATTGGACGTGGTCAACGCCTTTATTAGTTTATTAGTTTGACGGGCACTTCTGTACAAATCTGCCAGTATATCTCCAACGTCTCTTAAATGACTCTTTTATGGTAGAGTAGTCGTATGAAAAGGAGAAAATGGCCCAGTGCCAAAAAAAAGAATGATCGGAAGTTCTTTTTCAAATTTAGAAACATCATTATAAAACACATTTACGAATATTTCAAGACATCGTCTGCGCGGAGTCACATCGAAATTAACATCATTATTGACCGGTCGAACTGCTAATAACGCGGAAATTGCAACGTTTCCTGTTCGACAAGCCATAAGCATAACTTTGTATTACGTTATATTGTACTAGTCATCGACTGAATCTTTGTTTGCGTGGACTTTTACATGTAAGGAACCTACAAGCCAAATTTCAATTTTCTAATTCCAATATTTTGTCTGTGCGATTGTCTGCCAGACGTAGTCACGGAAGAGTTTAATATATATTAAAAAGATTGAGAATTAGTACATTTATTAACAAACTTATCACCTACCCATAGAAGTGGAGAGTGGTGTAAAAAACTACAATTTTTTAACACAATTCTCCTCCCACATTTCGCAGGGTAGTCAGAAAACTTAAGAGTTTAAGCATCGAATTATTATTCAACGATTAAATTCAACCTTTAAAATTTAAATATCATAGAGGAAACAATATTCCTGAAGTGGTAGAGACGGCAGAACTATTACTTATATAATTAATTTGAATAATGTTAACGTATAAATCGATTTTTGTAAATCAATTATATAGAAAGAAAAAATATTGAATTTCTTAATCTCATTTTTAAAAATTTTGTTTTTGGGAAGTTTTAATGTAAACCTTTCAGTTTCTTGTATTTATTCTTTTGTTATTTCTAACTGACAGTAGCAAGACTATTTGTTAATATTAATATTTTGTTATGTACTTTTGTTCTTAATTCACAATTAATAAGGGACTCTCATTTAATGTGAGTTTAAGAATATAATTGACTTTTATTCAAGACGTAATTTATATTTCAGCCAAATTAACATCGGTTTTAACAATTAAGCTTAAATATCGTGTACGAAACTACGTATTTATTCACTTTAAAGTATCGAAGATTATTTAAGATTAAGTGTGTAAGCTCCACATATTACTTTTACTTAATTTATTTATTTTTATACTTAACACGATGGCAATATAATGAGTAATAGGCAACTTCAATTGTTATTATTTATTACACCACGAGATAGTCAAGACACTACGCTCTCTTTCTTACTCCTGAATTCAAAACATTGCGTGTTGGGTAGCGGATCTCACACACGCAAACTCGAAGATCAGACGTGGTCGAATCTTCGACTTGATTTTAGCATTAAACAAATACATTCGTGCAAAATTTTTTGGTAATAATTATTTTTCAGGGCAAATTTTTTATTCGTAAAATATCTGCGTGGGTGGGCACAATACTATTCTAGGATGGCATGGGCCACTCGCCCCTCTCTATACCTCCATTTACGATCTCAGAATAGAATTTGTGAATTTCAATTCTATATAGCATTTAAAGTAAAAAATTGGCAGTTTTAATATTGGTTGTGTTATTAATGATTAAAATTGTACAACACTATTAATAACTTTACCTCAAGGATAAAGGAATACATTTATATGACACCATAGAGATTGTTACAAGACAAATAAATTATAATGCAAGCATTTCTTAGATTCGATTAACATATTTCATATTATTATACTGAAATTACAAATCACGTTAAAAAAATACAAATTCTCGATACTTTTATTAAAAGTGATTTAGAACGATTTGTCGATTATTCACATTCAACGATACAATGCAACAATTATAGAATAATTTTATTTTTTTTGTCTACATTTAATTGTACGTAGAGAAGGCGTAATTTATAATCAAAATGTGTAAAATACGAATTACATTTTTACATAACAAATATGCCACATTATGTGACAATCTTATTTCAAAACTGCTACTAGACAAAATTTCGAATTACATATATTAAGTAAAAAATAGCGTATAGATGCTTTTTCCCACATAGCAGGTAGACAGAGGGAACCTATTGTTAAGCCTCATTCCCAATCGAGTAATGAAATATTTTATATTTTCATTTAGTTGCTTTGTTACCGCCACTCTTTGATCAATACGCATTGCTTCAAGAATTCGGCAGAAAATGGGAAAAGAATGTGTCTAGTGGGGAACGGAGTGTCTTAACACTATGCTTCCAGGTTTCCACGCCTACCCTGCTATGTGTGGGATACAGCGTGAAGGTAAACCAAAAAAAATATCGCGTTTATAGTCGGCGGTATCACTGCACCACGACGATAACGTTTCACATAAACGGAAGATATGTAAAAATAAATAAAAAAAATAACATATTTAGTTTTCAGTAACATATTACAAAAAGAAAAATATTATTTGATACTGCATTGTGTAATGAACAGTTTTGAAACAACACCACATACTTTCGTTGTTAAAACATCGAAATAACGCATGAAAATTTACAACATTAACATCGATGCCGAATTGAAAATTTTAATTTAATAAAATATTATTAAAACATAAATATTCTATAAAACAAGAACACCCTATATATCAATGTACATACGTGTATACGTATAAAAAATTGAATTTGTACCAGAGGTGACTTACTCGTCTTTATTGCTCTTTAGATACAATCTAATTGGTGTTACGTCAATTTAAAGTTAGAAATATTGAATATTTTAATATTCACTACACTAAGACCCGCACTTATAAATCGCTCTCAAGTCTGAAACCGATCGTGAGATGCCTTTTTCATCCATAAATGTATAATGTATGAATGAAACCGGCATCTCAAGACCGATCTCAGAGTTGTGGCCATTTTATAAGTACGGGCCTTAAGTATTAGGCGAAAAAATCATGAACAACGATTTCTTAGTATATACGCTATTCTATTACCTACAAGAGCCTAAAATCCTTTATAGAGTAGGTACAATCACTTTAGAATGTTACCGATTCAGCTTTTCTTTTACGTTTAAAGCCACAGTCACATCAAATATTGTTTACTTTAAGGCTATATTTGAGTAATGTGACACAACATATATAAATGGTGTTCAAAAAACTGCAATAGTAGGATTAGGTGACTGTCAGTCAGAACGACATCTAATATATACAATGACAGATCTATAAAAATATTAATCTGTTCTGTTTACTTATTATATATACACGATTCTATTTTATATGTTAAAAATGCGCTTATAGCTTCTTAACTTTAAATATTCTGTGTGATTGAATAATAAAACGCGAGTGACCTAAAAAGGCTTCGTCTGCATAAATGTATTGTTATACCTATTCAAATTATAGATTTTTTTATCTAAATTGTATTATAGGTATATGTTTTAAGGTATATTGGTGTAGTTTCATCTAAGTCCGTTCAATAGTTCTTGCGTTAAAGTAGAACAAACATCCAAAGTACAATATGAGAAGAATTAAGATATTAGATTGTGCCAATCTGTCAATATAGAGCATAGTTAAATAAATCTTCCATAAATCCAATCCTTCAATGTATTAATTATATAGAATCATAAAATTATTTTAATTTTTTCGCTCTAGTGTCGAGGCAAAGCGCGGCGTTTAGTTCCACCACTCAACACACAATGCCTCCATAATTTGGCGGTAAACGGGGAACGGGGTTAACACTAGGTTTCCTCTGCCTGCCCTGCTGAGTGCGGGATACAGCGTGACGCCAAAAAAAAACACTCCCAATTAATTAATTTTACAACAGAAATTTCGTGAACAAGTTACAAGCGCTTCAACCTGCTACCCCCACCGTACCATTGCAGTTGTCTGAACAAAACTTACATACTATACGAAATGAAACCGTGCAATTTAACCTAAAAGTGACAACGGCATACGACGCATGGCCATCCGGACCTACATACATACTTTACACTCATATTTTAAACTACTTTGGCAAGATTTCTATTTGTACTCCTGTGCGTGTAGTGCGTAGAGATAAGCTGGGTCACTTGAATATTATCAAAGTCAATTCCTGTCTAGGCCAAAATGGGTATATATTTTGTAAACTAACTATTATTGTGAGAATAAAGCACATTTTTTTCTGTTATATTTATATTGAATCGCACTTTACGACGTACAAAGTCATATAATATTAATGTTAAACTTGACTTTGCTGTTTTTGACGAATCTATTGTAAAAATATATGTATATCAGATGTTGCGCGCCAATGTACTACGCTTTTAAAGAAAACTTGCCTCAAAATCGCATATGGATGGTTAGAGGTCTTTCTCATGGCATTAATTCTAAAAAATACTTGTACGTTTACACTCAATCCAAGGCAAGCAAACACAAATAATCGACTATATTAACAAATTATGAAAATATATATGAAATAAAGTGATTAAAAAAGTATTGTAATATAGCCCATATACAGGTAGTTAATAAAAGTAAAATTAAAATATTTTTATAATTATAATTTTTCATATTTGTGTATTTCAAATAAATAAAAAAAAATATGATATGCAGAAATAATGCAAACATTTCATAATTATTCATTTTCCAGAAGTATAGTTTTGTATGACCGAACACGTTTTCATTTTCCATATGACGTCTACATACACATAAGTACATACATACATACAAACAAACAAACAAGCAATACCAAACGACCCAAAGATTTACATTACAATAATTCCATTACATCAATTTTCATTAATATACTTATAATAAGATTATTTCTTAGAATAAGGTGATATGTATTTTATTTATTAATCATGACAAGAAGTCTTTATTTTACACTAAAACTGATGAGATCCACAAAACAACAAAAAGATACGTTGTTTAACTTTTTTTTCTTATATTTTTTTAATAATATATTTACATCATAATCATTCGTTCTTTATAATTATGACGATATTGAAAGTAACTAAGCTAAACAATTTTTAATATAGCTTCGTTATATGTGTAAGGAGGAAACGAGATTTTTATAGAAATTATACATAAAAAAACACTAACGATTGTACAAATAAATCGAAAAGCGGTAAAATATTAAAATAAAAGTGACGAAAACACAAAAAAACTCTCAGCTCTCCACTTTCCGTAATATAAATTGGAAATTTTCTTTATTCAAATTGATTTCTGCAAGCACTTTTGAATCGTCCAATGAACATAAAGAAACTAAACACGTAGTCTTTTTAATATTAATGTTACGTTAATACGAGTTATGTATAGCAACACTGTTCAATTAAAAATATTTTTAATGTATATTAACTTTGAGACTGTCGTAGCTCATGAACAGAAGGGTGTGACTGTAACACGATTGTTGTGACACTATAAAGAATGAATTATTATTTATTAATATTTTCATTTTTTCACTCTGGCACTAAGGCAAAATCCCGGTATTGAGTTCCGCCACTCAACACGCAATGCCTCGAAAACCCCCTGGCTACCCTGCTGTGTGGGGGATACAGCGTGAAGCTGACATATTAAAATTACCTCGTACGGTAATCAAACTCAGAATCATCGCGTGCGCCTTAGTTATTTCCAGACAGATATTTAGGTTAATATACAAAGACCAAGACGGGCAGAATATTTAGTGGACAATTCACAGAAGTTTCTGAGCATAGCGCGATATGAATAACTTTAACAACGAATACACTTACACTTGCCGGCGCACTGGTAATGTAAATTTTCTGACACACGTTGCTTTATACAGAAAATTTATATTTATTTGTGTATAGTATTCATATCTAGACACACGTGACACGGTGAGTACACGATAGAAAATATATTGGTATTTTTTTGGCTTCACGCTGTATCCCGCACATACGTATACTTGTATAGGCAGGGGGGAAACCTAGTGTTAAAACACTCCTTTCACCACCTAATTATCCAGACGCTGCATGTTAACTGGTGGAACTGAACTCCGCGCATTACCTTGTTACCAGAGCGAGACAAAGAAAATTTTCATTCTCCAATAAAGAATAGAACCTACAACCGTCGCGTTTACAGTCAGACCTTGGTTGTGGGTCCAATTTATTTGGTGATCGGGAACATATTGCACGTAAACTAAATATATTATTGTTTATTAAATGAAACGTTCATACGTTCAACGAAAAGAAGAAAAGAGAGTGACTTCATTTTGTTTTATACGTGGTTATCAACGTGGTAGAATCTAAAATAGTAATTTATAAAATCCATATAAAAATCTATAAAAACCCTCGTTTCCCATTAAAATAACAATAATATTACAAAATCATATCTAATCTTTGGTGATGTTTAAATAAATAATGTTACATAACATACGTTCTTATGATAAAATGAGCCATTATTACAAAAAAAAAACCACGTAAACACTAGACTTAGCCACATTTAAGACAAATCCTCTATACAATTACACGAAACAACCTAATTTTATTAAATATTTATCAATTCACAATATGTTTACAAATTATTTACAAAAAAAGAAACTATATTATTAATATATTATTATGCATCAAGACATAAATAAAATCGTATGAGTGGTGCGCTTTAGTACATTTCAAATGAGTTCACTACGATATAAAGAAAACATTGAAACTATTACAACAGTTAATATACAAGTGTATATTTTTTTTATAATATTAAATAAAACGGCCTATAAATAGACATATTTTTGTAGGAATCTTAGATACTTTTTTTTATACATTCCAAGCTCTCCGCATACTTTTCAATTTTCCTATATATATGCTGACTAGGGAACCTATTGACGCCTAAATACCCGTTGCTATAGCAACGTATTAATATATATATGCTAGCGGGCCCGGGAAACGTATCACCTGGAAGTTATACATCATAGTAAATGTGATCTCTTACCCAAATTTCATATTATGGATTTCTTATAAGTTTGATGGTTTATAACAATACACGCCGATTGTACAATAATATACGAATCCACGACCATCGTAATTTAATATACATATATCCCGAAACTGCTAAAAAAGGCGTAAAATAACAAAATTTCTTACATAATCACTATCTCGAAGACCTTTAAGAAATTAAGCACATTCGTGTCACCCACTCATAGTTGCATCCATACAATAATATGAAGTGAGAAATCGCATAGTTTTTTTTTGTTATAAAAATCGAATTTTAATTTTATATATCGTTGCAAAATTCAGTTGGTTTCTACCGTCACCTTTTTTAAATATGTCTATTTGTAGGCACCGTATGAAATGGTTATTTCAAATATTCATGATAAAATAATGTGTTTTTTTTTATGTATTGAGCTATTACAATTTTGCTAAAAATATTATTCTACTGTTTATATTTTGTTTGATGACATTTCAAAATTAACATTTTTTTTTAATGTAGAAAACTACCTACCTATAGAATAGATGTATTATCACGACTATAGTTTCATTAAAATCATTTCGATTATATTTTTTTTTATTAATAAAATTGTGTATAATAATTTAATTAATTAAAAAAATTAAATAATTAAAATAATGACAATTTGAAAGAAAATAATCTTCCTGATTTATATTTCAAATCATTAAATAAAACGTTAATTACTTTGAATTAAATCAATTAAATGTTATCAATAATCAATAAAGTTGATAAATTAAAGATAGTAAAAAAAAATCAAAATAAGTTATACAGATAAAAAAAAACATTATCAATATATTTAAGATAAAAAAATACAATAATTTCGCAATTCGAGACGAGAATTGCAAAACATCGTCAAACCACAATCAAGATTACACAGATTAAATTAAAAAAATATATTACAATTAATATTGCCCAAACAAAGATATATTGATACAGATAACAATATAATACTGCTTATTTCGCACAGCCAGGGTTAATTAATATAGAGATTTAAATTATATTAAAAAGGTAGACTCTAAAAAAGGGACGATATGTAAAAAAAAAAATGAAAATCCCGATGATTTTTCTTTCAAAACACAAAAACAGACATACGACATTAAAAACTTTTTTGGTGTTATAGCATATCATATATGTTCTAGGTCCTTATTAATTTGATTTTTTTTACATATCGTCTTAAAAGATTTGTGCTAACATATTTCACTATCGAGGTTACACTTGGGTACACTAAATACATTATTAAACGGAAAAGCAACGGAATAGTTGCAATAAAGAAAATAATATTTTGGACGTATTATGTAAAAGTAGGGAATCTGGATCGAAGACTCGTATTTGAGGACATGTTATTCGGTTATTTAAAATAAGGAAGGTATTTAATTAACTTAAGCAAATAAAATATTAAGTGCAATAAAAGTTTCAATGTATATTAGGAGAAAGCTGTGCTCGGAGGCATTTCAAACTTTAAATTTCATTTCTCTATACAGAAATAACAACTCTACGCATTTTCAATACTAAAAAAGGAGAAACAGAGAAAAAATCAACAAAAATTAAAGTGAAAATCATCAATTGCCTCCGAAATAAGCTAAAACAATACAATATATACCGTATATTATAAACAAAAACTGTTTAGATTTCGGCCAAAAGCTCCGAGTAGTAGTGAGTGGCGCTCAGGTAGTCGAGGAGCCGTCGGGGCAGAGGCAGGCTACTGATCAAATCCCGCCTCACATACTTTAGTATCACAAATCTGAAACAAATGAAAAATATAATTAAATGGTGAATATACATAAAAAAGTAGGGTTTCTTAACATTAAGTTTTAAAAAATATATATTTTAAACGCTTGTATAAATAATTTAAAGTTTAGTTCTTAGTTTTTCATATTTAAATAACTTAAATCCACATAAAAAAACAAATAAAAAGGAAATGGTCAGATTGTCTCTAAGAAAAAGTGAAATAAAACAATATTAATAATATCATACATACTAATAATTTAAATTATATTATTAATTAATGAAATATATCCTTATATTATTAACAATGGAACAACACTTGAAACTTAAGATATATACATATAATTGACATACTAAATAAACACGTAGCGTAAACCAACACCAATTAAGCTATATTTAATTAAGCACTGCCGGTTGGAGTTAATCGGGTAATTTCCAATCTGAGAAAATGTTATACGATGCGGATACGATATAGATGCAGAAATATAACGTAATCAATAATAAAACAAGTTGCGGCGTTGAGTTCCGCAAGCAAACATTCAACGTTTGATACGAAATGGAGTAAAATACAAATATATCATTTCGTACATAGTATAGCCGTCGCTGGAATCACTTTTACATGGTAGCTTGTTATAATTGAGTTTCCTGTACTAAACAAGTTACTAGGAAGCTACTATGTTATCGGACGGAAAAATTGCAACCCTTTTAAATAATAAAAAATCTATAAAAAAAAATCATGATGGGTTTTTAATAAATAAAAAATATTTAAAAGTAGCATCAACCTTTTCCCCGCATAGTATGGTAGACAGAGAGTACTTAGTGTTAAGACACTACGTTCCGCGATTTCCGCACAATTTTTCTAGACACTTCATTTTGAGTGACGGAACTACCAAAGTGAATATATGAAACTAATAATTTAATTATAATCATTTCCCAGAGCGGGTATCGAATCCACAGCCACTGCGGTTGCAGTGAGTGATTTTATTAATAACCTGGTAATATAATAATTACAGCTATTGTATGATAATATATAAAGAAACGATTCTTAAATATGAGATTCTGTAATGTAACTTACATTACATATCAACATTACATACATATTATAAAGCTATCGTGGCGCAGTGGTACAAAATTTGACTGTAAAGGTATAGGTAATGACGTGGGGTTCGATCTCCATACGGGGATAAATCATTTTCTTAATGTCTCTTAAGTATTCGGTGAAAAGTGGAGAACGGAGTGTATTGAAACTAGATTCTCACTAGATTGTTTCACTATTGTTTTTTAGCTTCATGCCGTATCCCGCACATAGCAGGGTAGGCAGAGGGAGCCTGCGAACCTAGTGTTAAGACACTCCGAATCGAAGCCAAAACCGTCGCGTCTACTTTACATGCACCCCTGTGATTTTGAATATTTGTTTTTTTTTTATGAAATTACAGCAATACATTATAGAAAGAGTGACACGCATGTTTAAAGTATAAGTTCACTGTGTTCAGAAATAAATCTACAATCAACATCTGACAGATACATTTCCAAGAGTGTCAAAAGGAATATGCCTTATAGAAAACAATCACACTTTTTTCACATAAAAAAGAAACTGGAAATTGATGTACTTATAATACAACAAGCACTAACCAATAATATCCAAAGGATCCGTACTAAAAATCAAGATCAGAATCAGGATCGCATATAACAAGGCATGCACAGAACGTAATGACAAGACACTCCGTTCCTCACTTTCCGCTGAATTTTCCGAGGCATTGCGTGTTGAGTGGCGGACCGCAATATCAGCCTTGGTGCCAGAGCGAATCGTAACCTTAAGCAACCGTACTAAATGACAATAAAACGTATGTATGTATGTCTGTACAGCTATACAGTCTCAACAAAATAGAGTATAGTATCCAATACAAGCGATGGACAACCGACGCGAAGCGATGCGACGGTGGATGCAATTAAGCCCATTTTCCATACCACTTTGAAATTTAGCGCGTACGTTAGAGCCGAGCTGAGGATGTTTTGAATAATAAATCCTGTTTATTTGTATATTTACGGCCAGACTGAATTTTATATAATGATTTTATGCAATCGAGGCCAGTCGTGGCATAGGGGCGCAAGTGTGTGACTGTAAACGACTGGTTGTGGGTTCGATCCCCACTCGAGGAAGTGAGCCATTTATTTAAATTTATATCTCCATTTCTTCGCTCTGGTCTCGAGGCAAAGCACGGCGTTGAACTCCGCCACTTCACACGCAATGCATCCAAAATTCGACGGAAAGTGGAGAAAGGAGTGTCTTAACATTAGATTCTCTCAGCCTACTCTGCTATGTGCGGGATACAGCGTGAACCAAAAAAAAAATATATTAATATTTAATACAAAAGTTATCTCAACTTGCCCATACAAAATTAGCTTCGACTTCCACTGAAATAAAAAAAATACACAATAAAAGTTGAATATTACAATACTATGTAAATAAGTGAGATTTGATATAGCCTTCCAAAAGGCATGTAACGGGAACCTAAAAAAAAATCCGACGGCCGGTCTGGCAGATCTGTTTATTAAATTTTCGCTGTGTGTACGTCACAAGCGGTAGTGACGACTGTAATCGAATCACACTCCTGGATTCTACTTCTGTGAGCTTTTGTTATTTATTTTGTCAGTACAGTGGAGTTGTTGACTTCGTTGCGATTGAAACGAGTTGTGGGTTTGAGTCACGTTTGGGGGACTGTATTATATATGGGAACCTAGTGTTAAGACACTCCGTTCCCCACTTTCCGCCGAGTTCTGGAGGCATTGGGTGTTGAGTGGCGGAATTTAACGCCGCGCTTTGCCACTACACCAGAGCGAAGAAATGAAAATATAAATGTAAGTAAATATTAATAATATATACATATAACTATTGGGCCCATATCTTTTTTTTATGCCGTTTGGTTTTTTACTGTATGAAATATATTAAACATATTGGATATTTACCGAACCGAACAATAGTTGCGCGCGAAACCCTATTACTACCGAAACCTAGGAAATGTCTTTTATTTAACGTGATGTATAGAAATGGAATAGCTCGAATATTGAGAGCGTTGTGGCGCAGCGTCTAACTGTAGGCGCGACCGTTGTAGGTTCGATTTCTATTGAGGGAATATTTAATTTGAACACTTCTTTAGTATAAATTTAAATTACATTGCCAAGAGCAAAAGTTGATTTTGACGTTCTACGACATTTAAAAAGGAGGATATAAGAAGATTTTTTTTATAAGATCGGTAAAAAAAATTAAATACTCAAAAAACCTTTGACTTTGAAGTCGTCAGATACTACGCTGCAAACAAAAAGACAATTTTGATTACGGCACGAACAAACGAACACAACTTTGACAATATCTATATACTAGAGACTCGAGCGCAGCTTCGCTTGCTTTTAACTTTTTTTAAGTAAAAAAGTATGAAAAAAGTTGAGGCCAGTCGTGGCGCAGAGGCACAAAGTGTATCTGTAAATCGGCTGGTTGTGGGTTCGATCCCCACTCGAGGAGATGAAATATTTATTTACATTTATATTTTCATTTCTTGGCTTTGCTATCGAGCAGAAAGCGCGGCGTTGAGGTTCACCACTCAACACGCAATGCCTCCAGAAATTGGCGGAAAGTGGGGAACGGAGTGTCTTAACACTAGCTGCCCTACTGTGTGCGGGATACAGCTTCACGCTAAAAAAAACAAAGTATCCTATGTCCCTTCTAATACCGTTTTTATACAATACCGATTTAGCGTGAAAGCGTAAAAACAAACTTACATTCACATTTATTTATAATATTAATACAATAATTACGTTATAATCTGTGTCATAATTACTAAAACGCCAGCATTTTATAATTTCAAGTTGAAAATTCGCTCACGTCCACCGCGCGGATGTTGCGAACTAAATAACTAAATAAAAATGTAAAAGGGAGCGACGCAGTTGACGTGCCATATAACAATGTTATTGGTTTGTTTTACGCGGAGTTTTCAAAACAAAAGTTATTAAAGCAGTGTTCGGCGAGAACGTAATTTTTTCCAATAATGTAAAATATGATGAAGAACTATGTTTACTTGATTTTGGTAAATAAAAATTTGTATATATTTATAGTTAATTTGCCTAAATTGTGAGTAATTAGTGTTTAGGTTATATATTATTAACCTTCTAGGTTGATATATATTTTTTCAGCTTCAAACTGTATCCCGCCTAAATTAGGTCATGAAAAGGGAACCTAATGAGACACTGTTCCATATTCACCACAAAATTCTTGAGACATTGCGTGTTGTGTAGCGTAACTCACCATCGAGCTCTAGTTTGATACCAGAATTAGTAAATCCAAAATGTTCCAATTCCTCGAGCGCGTATCGCACCCCGACGCCTCAATACTTTTGTATAGTATGTGTGTGTCTGTCTGTCTGTGATAATGATTTTTATAATATTTACATCTGTTTGTGATACATATATTTTTGATTAGATTGTTCTATCACCGCGTCAACTTTCCACCTAACAAATTCGCTTAAACCACGCTTTTATCCGCTCGTCCAAATGCAATAACCAGAATGGTGGAGCACCAGCACCAGGCTTATCATATCAATTAGGTGACGCATTACATACAATGTGTTGTGTATGAGCGAGTGGATAGCGGAATGGTATTATAATGCAATCTCACAGTCCACCATACCTATATCCGTTGTTAATACCCGCATTAGTCCTGTGTCGCTTGTGAATCGCGGAACATTGGGTTTCAATTAATAAATTGAAAACTATAGTTCCTTATTAGTGGTGAAGTGGAGTCGTCTCGTTTTTGTTTATATCGAAATTTTAAAAATATTTAATAAAAGCCTTGTTTCAAAGCGCAGCGGCGAGTTCCGCCACCCCACCAATCCCTCGAATCCATACACGCAATGCGTCGAAAATTCATCGTAATATGGGGAATTGAGTGTCTTGTCACTCTCACTGCCTATCTTGCAAAACGCGAGATACAGCGTAAAATAATAAATTTAAAAGAAATATAAAACATTTTTTAAAAAAATATATTTTCTTTTAAGAAAGCAAAGTTTTTGCTCAAACTGCTCTCCCAGTTCATAAGATTATACGACGGTATAATATCTAGAAAGAACATCTAATTTCTTAATAGGTAGAGGTAAAATAATTTCCTGCTCTTTGAGTTTACGTAGACTGCAAGCAACGCTGCAAGGTATATGAAAACTTAATTTTTGCCCGACGCGGACGAAGTTAATTTAGTTCGATTAATACGTTTAACGCCGTAAATCGATAACGGTGTAACGGCGTAGCGGCGTTAGGTTTGAATGTTTTTTTTTAATTTTGTTTTTATCTACTATATAGTAGAGTTTTAGTTCATAATTGTATGGAGTCCGGAGCGATTTATCGTCAGTTTCCTGGCTTGTGCCGGGCTATAGGAAGTTTCGAGTGGTGAAATAAAATTTTAATTTTTTAATTAGTTTTTTTTATATGATGCGTTAACTAAAATAATCTTTTAATTCTGCAAAAAGTTTATAAGGTATTTAGTAGAGCCATTAGCCATAGCATTACACAAATGTTGTATGAGGAAACATTGTCGTTAGTGCTGTAATAGAAATCAATTTTTCTATTTCAAAGTTTTATTTTTAATCGTTAACATTATTCAATCATTAAACTCAAATATATATTGTATTCTCATGCATCTCCCACATTTAGCAGAATAATACTTTCCGCCGGAATCTGTGATATTGTGTGTTGGTATAAATTAAACAAATTCATCCCTCGAATAAGAATCGAACCCGTAACCACAGCGTCTGACTGTAATCTCAGACGATTCACCACTGAGCCACGAAACTAAACCCAAACACTAAATACCTAATTTTTACATAATATTGATACACTATAGACCACTGGTCCCCAACCAGTGGTTCGCAGAAGCCTAAATATAATCCGCGAACCCCTGCTATAGACTAACTGGGATTTCATACTTTACTTACTAGTATTTAATTTATCTGTACCTGTACATTTCACAATTAAAAGTACCGCTATATATTTTTTTCTTATTCTCAGAAATATATATTTTTTTCCTTTGTTATGTATCTATCTTATATTTTCTGCATAATTATAATTTAATTAGTTTAGCCTTCAATGTTCAATCATTATTGTCGTCAATTAATACAGTAATAACGATCTCGCTGCGTTGTTAGAACTAGAAACTAGAATGTGCTCAAAGGAAACAGATGAATAATATAACATTTAAAAAAAGCTAATCTTACTAAATTGAGGCCAGTCGTGGCGCAGCGGCACGAAGTGTGACTGTAAAATCGATTTGTTGTGGGTTCGATCCCCACTCGAGGAAGTGAGGTATTAACTTAAATTTATATTTACATTTCTTTGCTCTGGTGTCGAGGCTAAGCGCGGCGTTGAGTTCTGCCTTTTCTGTTCTTTTTTTGATTAAATTAATTTTGTCAATCAAAAGTTGACGATAATAGCTATGTAGAGAACGTGTCTTGTTGTAGACTAGTTAGTTATTGTTTATTCTTACCTATTATTGGTTGTAAATTATTGTAATAAATTAATTAACTTAATTTATTGTTTATTAATTTGTTTTTTTTTAGCTAAAGGCTGCATCTGGCGCGTAGCAGGGAAGGCATAGGAAGCCTGGGAACCTATATGAGATAATATAATTTCTCAGAGTGGACTACACAAATTAGGGATATTGATTTTTACTGTAGAAGTAAATCGAGAGTTGAGTTCCGGCACTCAACAATGCCTCCTGAATTCGGCGGAAAGTGGGGTACAGAAGTGTATTAATAAGAACGGAGTGTCTCAGCAATAGGGTTCAAGGTTCCCCGAACCTAATCTGCTATATAAGGGATAAAAAAAAACAAGGTAAATTAAGGAAAAATATACTATTTCCTATACTGAGTACCAAACCCACAAACCACGCACAATATTCAATATCAATGATTATTTGACCACGGCTACCAAGTTTCGCCCTATAAAATAAAATAAGTGACAGGACAAGTAGGCCGCCCGCCGGATGGCCGGCGTCACGTCTGTCGGCGACAACTGCAGCTTTACATTGAAAATGTGCCCGTTCCCTTGAAACAAGGTGCTGCTGCGTACAATGTCTCATATACACAATAGTTTCATACATTGTATTTACTTTTGTACTAAAACTCAGTTATTAATGTTCTTTTTTTTTTCTATTTTTAGGCCATTGTGGCACAAGGGCATACGGGCGTGACTGTAACGCGACGGTTGTGCGTTCGAATCCCACTCGAATTGAATAGAATAAATTACTATTAATTAATATTTTTTATTTCTTCGCTCTGGTATAAAGGCAAAAAAAAGCCCGGCGTTGAGTTCCACCACTTAACAAGCAATGCCTCGAAAAATTCGGCGGAAAATGGGGAACGAAGTGCCTTAACACTAGGTTCACTCTCCCTATCATGCTGTGTGCGGGGCTACAGCGTGACTTTGATTTCTCTACTTTTCAACAGAATACTCTCATGTCGTATATTATGTTCATAAGCCATGTTATATATATAATAGGTTATGGAGTGAGTAGAGATAATTGTGAATACGTAAATATTCTAAACTGGGGGCCAAAATAGACTTGGACAATCCCGCCGTAATGGAAGCGCCGTCCAAGTTTCGCCGTGGTATGCCGAAATAAAACCTATTGAATATTTATCACCACGTGAAACATCAAATTCGCACACGGTATGGTTCAACAGGACATACAGTGCACACTCTGAACCACAGCCGAAATTGGGCTAGGATTTTCCCAAACAAACTTTCAACTCCTAAATTAATGTTATATAGAATAAAAAAAAATTAGAAAGCGAATCAAAATGTAGTGTTTTCAATATATTTGGCTGCTTTTTAATGTTTTTGGCAGCTGTCGCTGGGAAAACGCACAAAATGTTAATTCATCCACAAAAAGGACAAAAAATATTATTATAGTAGGTAATAGTTCTAAATTTATGAAACTCGCTTAAAAAGTGAATGTTTAACTTGCCGTTTCATGAGTTTATATCCTTTTGATTCTTCAAACAGAACCGTTAAATAATATCCCGTAGAAAGTTATTATATTTATTTATCAAGGAAAATTGTTGTTGATGACTTTGTCTTTCTGTTGTCGTTGTTCTGTCTGTATACATATTGATTTTAATAAACATTTTTTATTAGCATAACCTATATGTGTGTACATATATATATACATATACATATATATATATATATATATATATATATATATATATATATATATATATATATATATATATATATATATATATATATATATATATATATATATATATACATACATATATATATATGTGTGTGTATATTCGTTTAACATCTCACAATGTTAAATAAACGCGTGATTTTTAAATTGAACTATAAAAATAAATTTATTTTAAACTTTCATTGGCAATTTTGTATAAAATTTAAACCTGTATAATTTTCACCACAGCTTATAAAATAATATAATAAAACAATTTAAATAACACAAGTAACGCTTATGGTGGCGATGGCACTGTGGATAACGTAAAATTAATTAAATAATTAACCACAATAATTAAATTTGTATATTGCCTGTGACACGACGGTGTTGTGTATTACGATATTTTTTTTATCTTATATAGTTTGAGGCCATCGTGGCGCAGCGGCACAAAGTGTGACTGTAAAACCGACTGGTTGTTGGTTCGATTCCCACTCGAGGAGATGAAATATTACTTAAATTTATATTTCCATTTCTTCGCTCTGGTATCGAAGCAAAGCGCAGCGTTGAGTTCTGCCACTTAACATGCAATGCCTCTAGAATTCGGCAGAAAGTGGGGGACGGAGTGTCTCAACACTGGGTTCCCTCTGCCTACCCTGCTGTGTGCGGGATACAGCGTGAAGCTGATTTATTTGATTTATTTTTTATCTTATATAGTGTTGTTGTTTTTCTCCATATAAACGGTTAGGCAGGGGGAAAGACCTAGTGTTATGACACTCCGTGTCCCACTTTACACCGAATTTTTCGAAGCATTGCATGTTGAGTGATGGAATTCAACGTTTTTGTCTTAATGCCAGAGCGAAGAAATGAAAATATTAATAAATAATAAATAATTCCCATGAGAGGGGATCGAACACACAACCGTCGCGTTACAGTCACAACCTTGTGCATCTGCGCCACGACGGCCTTAATAGTAGTATACTCGTAATGTTGTATTATAATATTATCCTTTATTAGATCTTTTCTCGCATATGTCAGGTTAGGCAGATAAATAATGTTCAGACACTCTGTTTCCCTTTCAATTGTTTCTAGACATTATGCTTGAATGATAGATAAAGAAAAATCGGCTTCACGCTTTATCCCGCACACAGCAGGGTAGGCAGAGGGAACCTAGTGTTAAGACACTCCGTTCCCCACTTCCTGTTGAAATCTGGAGGCATTGCGTGTTGAGTGGCAGAACTCAACGCCGCGCTTATCCTCGGCACAAGAGCGAAGAAATGCAAATATAAATTTAAGTAAATATTTCATCTCCTCGAGTGGGGATCGAACCCATAACCAGTCGGTTTTACAGTCATACCACATGCCGCTGCGCCACTACTGGCCTCAATATATGATAGATAAACAATTTTGAATTTAATCATAGCCCGGAACTAGTATCAAACCTAGAACCGGCGTATGTACAATCAAACGATTATGTACTGTTTGTTATTGATAGTGTAAATTTAATAGATAATAATTTCAACGTTTTAGTTTATTACTTTTCATCATACAGACATACACACATATAATATTTAAAATATTGCTCAAATAAATCCGCGAGAGCATGCGTACATTTGTAGCATTTCAGTGGAACACAACGGATTTTCCAATCCATTTGAATAATCGTTTACACGTTTTACTATTAATTTACTCGATTTATGAAAACAATTGCTACACACATACTGAGGCCAGTCGTGGTGAGAACGCGACAGGTCGTGGTTTCGATTTACACTCGAGGCAAATAAATATTAATATATTTTTCATTTCTTCGCTCCGGTGTCGAGGCAAAGCGCGGCGTCGAGTACCGACACTCAACACACAATGCCTCAATAATTCGGTGGAAAGTGGGGAACGGGAACGGAGTGTCCTAACACTAGATTCTAATGATACCTTGCTATTTCCTAAAAAGATAGCGTAAAGCTAGTAGGATAAGATAGATAAATGACCTAAGATTAGCATCGTTTTTATTAAATTTCTCTCCGTTTTTTTAACCAAAAATCAATATAAACATCCCACCGAGTTAGTGAGATCTTCACATGTATGGACATAATCAAATACCAAATGCGAAACAGGACAACACTATTAAACAGTTGTTGTGTCCGCACAAACAACAGTTCGTGCGTTTCCACTCGCTCCTCTATTTGAACTCTTACTGTTACTAAATCCCCAATAAACCTGCCGGATCAGCCCGCCGGGGTTTAACTGCGTCATCGACGACAATTGCTGGGTTAGTTTACGTTTATATTATATTATGAATCGAATATATCATTCAAATAATAATATAAATGTGAATGTGTCTCGAGCTGTCTAAAATTCAAGTTTAGCTTAGCCAGAACTCTTTTATCTGATACCTCACTTGAACTAGCAGCTTTAATACCAAAATTTGTTTTCTTTTTTAAAGATTTAATCACACATAAATCGTTTTCAGATTTTTTTCCCTACTACTACCTGTAGATGCTAGCTGCCAAATCTCATAATTTTAAATCAACCAAAAGTACCCTATTAATTTTGATTCAATTTACAGTGTCAAAATACGAGTTTTTTTGCGACATATCTTTTTTTTAAATAAATGTAGAAATACAATTGTTGTAAGAAATCATGGAACTATACATAGAACTGAGTTGAGTATGGTTTGAATTTAAACTCGATATCTCCAAGCGTACTTGAGATATAGGATCTTGATAGACAGACAGACGGACGGACAACAAAGTGATCTTATAAGGGTTCCTTTTTTACGTTATATGGTACAGAACCCTAAAAATGCAAAATATGTGTATCAAAATACTGTAAAAAAACAATAAAGTTTAAATACTAATATGGCATGTATCATCTCTTATTCTTCAATATTATTTTTTTACATGAAACATTAGTTTCGGTTTCGGTCGAAATATGGAACGAATTTACATGTGAAACTACACTAGTTCCTGAGATTAGCGTTACAATAGTTCAACCAAAAAAAAAAACTCTTCAACGTTGCAATATTCGTATAGTTACAAACTGACAAACACGAGGTACGCCCGTTGCTAATCCACCGGCTCACGTCCATCCATTGCTAATTGGTCGAATATTAGACCGTTCGATTCTACCTCTACACCGAGTTCCATTTACAACCCATTATCTTTACATTTATAACGGAAATGTAAACAATTTAAAGATATTGATTTAGAAAAAAGTTAGAGTAGATTTTGAAAACTTTAAAATAACATAAAACAAAATAATAAAAAAAATAATGAAGATAGTCGTGGCGCAGAGGCACAAGTGTGCGAATGTAAACGCGACAGGTTGTTAGTTCGAGTCCCACTCGAGGAAATCTAAATATTTATTATGGAGAAGAAATATTTACTTAAATTTATATTTCCATTTCTTCGCTCTGGTGTCGAGGTTAAGCGCGGCGTTGAGTTCTGCCACCCAACACGCAATGCCTCCAGAATTCGGCAGAATGTGGGGAACGGAGTGTCTTAACACTAGGTTCCCTCTGCCTACCCTGCTATGTGCGGGATACAGCGTCCAGCTAATTTAATTTAATTTTAAATTTTTATTATTTTCATTTCCTCGCTCTGGTAATGAGGTAAAGCGCGGCTTTGGCTTCCGCCATTCAACACGCAGTGCTTCCAGACTTTGGCGGAAAGTGGAGAACGGAGTGTCTTAACATTAAGTTTCCATGTTCATTCTGCCTACATACCTATGTGCGAGATACAGAGTGAAGCTGAGAAATAATAAGTAAATTAATAATTATATGGTAAAAATTAGGGTACAGATCGATTGTGAGTAACTAAAGTATTTAAGTAAAAATGTTTTTTTAAGGTGTAGTCGGATTTGGTATAAACAGATCGACAATACGTTGTGATTGCAATTATAGCCCCGGCGTGCAGTGAGCGTATGTCCGACAACCCTTTTTAACTGACTTATTTAAAAAAAAACAAGGTTCCATATTCATTAACTACCTACATATTTTTTCATATTTGTCCATCGATTTATCCGTAATTTGTGGACCGATTTTAAAATTCGTTCATAGAGTTATAACTTCACAATGAAAATAATTCATTTTCCCGAGTGGGAGTCGATCCCACAGCCGTCACATTTACAGTCAGACGTTGAGACACAAGTGACGATTGTTGAATTGTTTCCACCTCGATAGAAATAACTCTGGCATCGTGGCAAAGCGCGGCGTTGAATTCCGCCACTTTACACACAATGCCTCGAGAATTCAGCGGAATGTGAGGAACCAAAGTGTATTAATAGAAAAGGAGTATCTTAACACCAGCGAGGTTCCCTCAGCCTCCGGTGTGTACTTACATAATTTTCAATAATTTTTAATTAGGAATTGTAATTTTGAACGCTACAATACATTATGTAAGTATATTTGAACAATCCAATTATTATTGTTAATACATAGAAAGATCTATTAACAAATGACGTCACAGATCAATACGTATAAAAGTCTGTAGTGTTGTCGGTTTTTAAGTTAAAAAAAACCATCAATTAAGTCATTTTTTGTGAACCGATTGACAATACATCGTGATTGCAATTAACGCCCCGACGTGACGTCAGCGTAGGAGCCTACGTACAGATATTTATATCAAAATATGTATTAATATTTTAGTTTTTTTTTAGTTTCATATAGAGTAGGTATATCTCAGTATAGGGTGCGTTGGAGAAACATAGTATTGAGACACTCTGTTTCTAAAGCATCGCCCAGTTATTAAGACTCATCATCGCACTTTGCCTTATTACTAGAACGAAGAAAGGAACATATTAAATAATTCACTCCACCGAGTGGGAATCAAACCCACAACAGCCTTGTACAACATGACTACGTTTGATTACAATACGACGCATTAATTACCATAGATCAGCACTTGAAGAGGGATATGCTTTCAAATATGCTAGTATCAAAATATGTATTAATATTTTAGATATTTTTTAGATTCGTATATAGTAGATATATTCCACGTGTAAGGCACTCAAGAGAAACATAGTGTTAAGACACTCCGTTACCCAACACCGAAAAAAAAAACACTTTGTCTTGTTACCAAAGACGGTTCCCATATTAAATGTTGTCTTATACGACAAATCTATTTTCTATTTTGCTATATTTATCAGAGCAAATCAAAATTAGTTTCGATAACACTGCAATAATTATAATATTCACCTTTATTGGAATAGTGGTTCATATATTAACAACATATATCTAGTAACATCCCTTGTTACAATTGAAATTAGATATTGTTGTCGAAAATTCTACGAACAGCTTTTGATGTAGATTCAATATAATTATATTGAATACGAGATCTGTATTTCCAATTAATAGAATTTGATTGTCTTAACACTAGGTTCCCTCTGCCTACCCTGCTGTTTGCGGGATACAGCGTGAAGCTGATAAATAAGAAACCAAAGTCATATCAATGATTACAAATATGGCTTACGAACGTATGGTTTAGTTGGTCAGAGCGCTTGTTTCTTGCTTGGTTGGTTTCCGAAGAGGTGCGGGTTCAAATCCCGCTGCGTTAAAATTTACACAAAAAAACAAAACATTTTGAAAATGAAAAAAAAAAGATTCACATGTATTCGCATCTAAGCGTACCAAAACTAAATCCTACCCGACCTACCTATTTTGCTTTGATGAAAAATCACGAGATAAATTCGTAAAATACATCGAATTCGCTCAACGTTAAAATGGACCAATTAAAAGAAGAATTTAATAAAAAACCGTTTGTATAGCCGACCGGCTTTTAAAAGCGTATACCTCTTCAGGCGCTGATCTATGGTAATTAACGAATCACATTGTAATCGAACGTAGTTATATTGTGGGTTTGATTCCCACTCGGGGGAATGAATAATTTATTATTTTCATTTCGTCACTCAAAACAAACACAAAGTGCGATGATGCGTTCCGCCACTCAACACGCGTTGTCTCGAAGAGTCGGCGGGTAGACGGGAACGGAGTGTCTCAACACTTGTATCCCTCTACCTACCCTGCTATATGCTTTCGAAGCAAAAAAAACAGGAATTTAATTAAAAAACGAAACATGTATATCAGTCTTCAGACGCTGACCTTTGGTAGTTAACGAGTTATACTGTAATCGAACGTACAAACGTGCAAAGGACGTGGGCTGACAAAACATTGTCAGCCCACGCCCATAGAACACTATTTGCGGTGGATGGAACGGACATGGGGATATCTATATTTCAATATTCGTTTTAGTTTGATAAATTTCTAATGGGCGACCATCTCTGTGATAAAAAAATATAGGTATACAATCAACTCAATCACGTGCTGATTGGTGGATATGAATATATTTAATATTTTTTATAATTTTAAAGTGTTATTCCACACTTAGGAAAGAAAAATACTTATTTAGAAAACGTACGGCTTTAATAAAATAAATAGCATTCTCTCTCGCCAGACGATAACTCTTAGTAATTATCTATGGGTAGGGGAAATTTGTAAAAATCTCCCTACAGAGATGCTAACAACATAAATAAGTTGTAACAAGCATATAAAAATTTCGACGTAGCTTGATGAGAACGTATGGCTTAGCGGTCAGAACGCCTGGTCGGGTTCCGGGAGGCGCGGGTTCGTGTCTCGCGACGTCCAAATTTTTATATGTTTTCTAAATAAGTTTATTAAATATTTCATTTTCTCAAGTGGGAATCAAACCCAAAAGCTGTTGCGATTACAGTCGCACGCTTGATGTATAGTATGAATGTGGTTAAAAAATAATCTAAAGTTATTCCATGTGTATATGTATAATGACGTCTTTATAATAATGTAAAGCTATATATTTCAAAATTAATTAGGAAAACTCGTAATACAATACGCATGGGCTAACTATAATACATTACAAACTTGGGTTGAAATGATTCTAAACTTAGTTTACATAGAATTAATGTAAGTGTTGCTATGTGTTTCTATTAAAAATTATCTATGTTTTACTTTTATAGCCTTTTGATGCATGCATGCTTGTGGGCAGAGGGAACCCTTTTTTTCTTTTTTTTTAATTATAGTAAAAATATTAATCGGGGCACTGATTAAAATATTAAGAGTATTTTCGATTTTCCATATAAATAACAAGGGGAAATATGTTTCTTTTTTTCATTTGAAATGTTATATAATATATAAAACAAAAATCAATACATATTGTTGTAGAATATTAAACGATCTAAAAAAAATATGTTTTTTTTAAGATTTTATTTTTCGCGATACACAGTTATATTACCTCATGTCGAACGAACCTATAAGATATTTTTTGCGAGCGCGTCACAAAGACCTATTCTGGTCTGGATATTCCATTTCCTAAGCTATCACCACACCTTTTCAATACTGCTTGAGTGGCGGTTTATTTAGAGAACAATAATGTTAGCTTTACATCTCCTCGACCTAGACTCAAATTATTATTAGCTTCACGCTGTATCCCGCACACAGCAGGGTAGGCAGAGGGAACCTAGTGTTAAGATACTCAGTTCCCCACTTTCTGCCAAATTCTGGAGGCATTGCGTGTTAAGTAGCAGAACTCAACGCCGCGCTTAACCTCGACACCAGAGCGAAGAAATGGAAATATAAATTTAAGTAAACATTTCATTTCCTCGAGTGGGGATCGAACCCACAACCAGTCGGTTTTGCAGTCACACCTCGTGCCGCTGCGCCGCGACCGGCCTCTAAGACTCAACTATATATATATATATATATATATATATATATATATATATATATATATATATATATATATATATATATATATATATATATATATATATATATATATATATATATATATATATATATATATATATATATATATATATATATATATATATATATATATATATATATATATATATTAGTTTTACACGTTATTATGCTATGTGCACTGATTTAAGCGATACATTTATTACTGGTACTGTCTATTGTACTTATTTTGAGGTTCTAAGCCATAAAATGGCTTCGTACCTCAAAAGAAGAAAGGGAACCCCTATTAGATTGATTTATTTTTCCGTCTACCTACAGACAGGTCTGTCTGGCCGTCTG
>JAATLQ010038084.1:6869-32159 GCA_013421005.1 Heliconius erato x Heliconius himera | reverse complement strand
AATTTTCTCAGGTATTCGATGATGTATTAAGCTGAAATTAATATCTAATATCCAAGTCTTAATCCCTTGGAGCAGTTCCATTTATGGTCTATCAAAATCTATATATAACCTGCCTGTTAGTCTAGGATAATGAAATTTACCAAAAATAAGTGCAAATTTAAGTTTGTCAGCTTTTATAAATTGTTGAGCTGGTACTTATGAAACCAATACGAAATCCAACGAAACGACGAAATAACGAAGTCGACCTATAATTCTGAATCCAATACGAAATCCTAGGTGTATAAGTCCAACTCATACTTTGAATATTTTTTTGGAGAAATTATTAAATTATTAATAAATTTCTAACTTCTACGGAAACGGAAACACTTCACACATCTTCCCGCATAGCAAAAAGATTAAGCAGAGCGAACCCGGTGTTCATCAACTCTTTTTACCACTTTTTAATTTTACATATAGTTTGTTGAGTGGCGGAACGAGATGCAGCAGTTTTCTTGTTACCAGAACAAGAATATTAAATTAAAATGTCCTCAAAGCGGAAATCAAAGCTGCAACCGTCACGCTTACGGCTGACGCTGGTGCCGCTGCTCCACGATGCCAATTGAATTTATAACTATTATGAACAAAAGTATCCATTACTTTTTAACATTCTAAGAAGAAAAATCTAAAAAAATCATACTTTGAAATAGATAATCGCGTAAAGCGCACTATCCCATATTTTTGATTTCGTTTTGCTTGAGGAAACTTTTACAGTTAATGAAAGCATTCAGCACAGAATATGGGTTTAATTATCTTCAGCACTGCGCGCAAGCTATACGGTTAGAGCGGAGCAAAAGTAAACAGTGTTAGTTTTTAACATTATTATTTAATTTGTTTACGCTATATAAACATTAGGGTTTATTGCAAAAAATATACACATACCACACACACGAACATACACACACATGCACGCACGTACGTACAATGACAGTTTTTAACAATTTAGAAGTGAAAAATGTGACCTGGGAATACCGGAACCGGATTGAACAGACAGGTATGACGAATCTATAAGTTTACATAGAGTTTATGTAATATAGTTAACTGTCATCAATCTCTCATCTCATCTCAACTCATTCACGACGAGACAAATTGATTTTTATATATTTCTATATTCTTCTTTTGAGGCCAGTCGTGTCGCTGCGGCACGAGGTGTGACTGTAAAACCGACTGGTTGTGGGTCCGATCGCCACTTGAGGAGATGAAATACCTATTAAATATACTAATTATACTATACTTAAATTTATATTTCCATTTCTTCGCTCTGGTGTCGAGGTTAAGCGCGGCATTGAGTCTGCCACTCAACACGCAATGCCTCCAGAGTTCGGCAGAAAGTGGGGTACGGAGTGTCTTAACACTAGGTTCCCTCTGCCTACCCTGCTTTGTGCGAGATACAGCGTGAAGCTAATTTAATTTATTTTTTTAACTGTTTGTCGTATTATCTGTGCGTATGTTCACGCTAATCTCAGAAACGGCTTAACCGATTTAACTTGCAATTTTCACTATTATATTTTGACAAACTTCCTTTAACGTTTAGTATTTTTTTTATGTAAATTGATTCATAAATAAAAAAAGTATACCAATATAAACTCTTTGGTTTAAAATTGCCACCACAAACATATATTTTTTGCATTGGCCAAAACTTAAGTTTTCTATAAATGAATATTTTCTTTAAAATGATAATGCGAACCGGACGAAAATAATTCAGATTAGTAAATAATTGTATAGTTCTAGCGGGCGAAACCGGGAACGGGTCGCTAGTGCAAAATAAGACTAAATCTTTCTTTCCAAGCTCTTTATATGTATATTAGAAAACAATATTTTATATTTGAAGAGCTGAATAATATAACTTAATAACAAATGTTTATTGTTTTCTCCTTCAGATAATTGTGAAGGGTACTTGAACGGTGTAGTATTTGTTTGTTGTGTATCACGTAGGCGATGGAAACTTTATTGTGTTATTTTACATATAGATTTATTATTTTACAGAATAGTTTTTTAAAAAAGGTCGTCGTGGCGTAGCGGCATTCTGGGACTGTAAACACGACGGTTGTGGATACGATTCCCACTCGGGGTAATGTAATATTTTTATTTCCTAGCTCAGGTAATAACAGAAAGCGCGGCGCTGAGTTCTGTCAGTTAATATGCAATATTGTTCTTAAAAATTTTATAAGAAAGTTGATAACGTATTGTCTTAAGCATTACGTTCAATTTGCCTACACTGTTACTCGAAAAATAACGTGAAGTTGTATAAAATATAATATTCCCAAATAGATATTCAAAAATATATTATATTCATATACTTATAATTTATTAAGCGATGTAAAATAAATAAATCATAATTAGTTTCAAAGGCTTGACTCAAGGTTCCCTCTGATTACTCTGCTATATGCAGAATGCAACCTAAAATATTTTAGTTACTTTTTTGTAGATTAATATAGTTGAAAAAAAAAAACCTTATTTACATTGTTATTATTTTATTCTGGAGTTTATATCAACAGGCAAATAAAAAATTACAAACAATATCAAACAACAAAACATTGAAAACTAAAGATTTAGCCAATTCAACAAAATAGTTGTTTATTTGTGTTTCGGTATCGTGTAATAACTATATGAATTTGAAAAAATACTGTTGTGTTGATAGCACATACGTACCCTTTAATTTTATTTACATTTATAAATGTATAGATATAGGTTAACAGTAATTTAAGTTTTTTTTCATTCTTCGTTATAATTTATATCCCGCATATAGGAGAGTATGCAGATGGAATCTAGTGTTAAGACATTGCTTCCCCACATTCCGCGCAATTTACGAGGCATCGATTAAGTTCATATTGGAAGAGGAACTCAACTCCATTCTTTGCCTTATTACCACAGCGTGGCAATGAAAATTTAAAAAAATAATATTTTTTTTCTAAGTGGGAACTGAACGCACAACCGTCGCGTTTAAAGTCACACGCATGTGCTACTGCGCCACGACGACCTCATTAAGTAATTTAAGAAATATATTTTTTAAGCTAGTTTTAAGACACTCCATTCCCCACTTTATGCCGAATTCTGGAGGCATTGCGTGTTGAGTGGGAGAACTCAATGGAATATAAATTTAAGTAAATATTTCATCTCCTCGAGTAAGGATCGAACTAACAGCCAGTCGGTTTTACAGTCACACTTCGTGGCGCTGCGCCACGACGGGCGTCTTTGAAAACAAATGTTATATTGAAACAAAAATATTTAGGTTTACAGTATTTAGGTAGACCGAGCTCGATCCGACCGAGCCGGTAGCTCCGATCGCGATCTTAAATCTTTTTGAGATTTTATAATGAAACACCAAGATTTGAAATTTTGGTGTTTTTATCATCATATAATCTCGATTTTTTTGTATCATCAATTCATTCAAGTCAGTAAAACAGTTATAGTTAAAATAACTGTTATAGCATTTAGCAATTTGTCAAAGTAAGTACTTTATATTGATGTTTTTTTTTATTTCTGAACCGATTCTATAATAATAACACAAACCCTATATGATAAGGGAAGCTGGCCAGAATCCAATAGTGAAACCGTATTTAAATTGGTTAAGCCGATTTTGAGATTAACGTAAACAAACACACAGACAAACAGACATAAATAAAAAAAAACACATTGCTTATGGTTCTATTACGTGTTTAAAAGCCACCAATAACATATTTACTTATATATAAACCTTCCATGTACAGACACCAATGTGTTACATT
This sequence comes from Heliconius erato x Heliconius himera, assembly GCA_013421005.1. Lineage (NCBI taxonomy): Eukaryota > Metazoa > Arthropoda > Insecta > Lepidoptera > Nymphalidae > Heliconius > Heliconius erato x Heliconius himera. Next base: position 28,395 of record JAATLQ010038084.1, on the reverse strand, counting down.
TTTATTATAAGTACCTATAGATATAGATAACGTGAAGTTTAATTAAAATTATTCAAGAAAATTCTTTATAGCAATAAATAAATAAAAAAAACGCTCAAAAAGATTAAGCTCGTCTTAGTGCATGAAAAACATGTAATTAAGGGATGGTCGCCCGCCCCCGCTACATCAATAGACTATAATACTATAAATTTTAACGAGGCCCTACATTTGAAGACATCGCCGAACGACGGCGTGCAGTACCGAAAACGGAGTTTGTTATCTTCATTTAAGATGAAAATATGAAGTTTCAGATTCAATACCACACAAATGTTGAACATTGTTTAATGTAAGTGGAGTGTGTGGATTTATATTTCAAATGCTTTTATACTCCTATCAATTATGAATAAAATCAAAAATAAATCAGCTTCACGCTGTATCCCGCACACAGCAGGGTAGACAGAGGGAACCTAGTGTTAAGACACTCCGTTCTCCACTTTCTGCCGGATTCTGGAGGCATTGCATGTTGAGTGGCAGGACTCAACGCCGCGCTTAGCCTCGACACCAAAGCGAAGAAATGGAAATATAAATTTAAGTAAATGTTTCATCTCCTCGAGTGGGGATCGAACCCACAACCAGTCGGTTTCATCCAATTATGATATTAATATATTTATATCTATATCTATACTAATATCACATATCAGCTGAAGATTTTGTTTTGTTGACCGCACTAATCTCAGGAACTCAAAAGATTTAGTCCATTTTGAAAACTTATTTTTGTGTTGGATGGCCCGTTTGTCGATGAACTCACCGTGTATCTTCGGTGACATGTGTCATACACAACAGGTTATTTCTATTTGACCACGCAGAAGTAAAAGATAGTCATTCTTTTTGTTTTACATACAAAGTCAATAATAAAAGTATTTTTGACGATATAGTCATGCAGAGAGTCAACGTCACTCTCCGTTCAGGGAACGATGAATATTCTTAAATTTCAACCAACCCCCACTCTGATAAATCGAATCGCAGCATTAAGGCTTGATATTTTTTTTTGTACTTACACTGCTTTATGCGGTAGATATGTAAAGTTGACAAGAAATATACAAATATAAATAAAGCAGAGGGCAGAATTACTTGTCACTACATAAAGAAAAGGGCAACGAGACAAAGGTAGCGTTGAGTACAGCCACTGACCACGTCTCGGACATTGGACGGAGTGTCTTAATATATAGTTCCCTCTAAAAGCGGGATAAAGAGTGAAGGTAAGCCCTCTCAGCGTTTAACTCTACTACCATATTCCTTATTCCACGCCACCTAACCGCCTGCCATAACTTGATGATAGATCCATAATACATTTCGTAGTCGTGCGAGTTCCTTTGACGAGCGCCGTTCCCAACAAATACTAAACACTATACCGAAAGCACGTTTGAGCTTATCGCTGTAACTCGGAGCCGTGTGATATGAGATGTTAGAGCTAAATATCGTTTTACTATATATAATATTGGAGGAATAAGCTTTGTATTATTATATGTACATGTATTTGGTTCAAAGTTTAAGTTTAGGTTACTTATTAATATTATTGTAGAAGTAGTAAAGGACGGAGTGATTTAACACTAGGTTCCTTCCGCCTACGCTGTTACATGGGGGTTACAGCGTATCAAGCGGGTTACAAACTAAAAAATATAAGCTAAATAATAACATTAATAGTTTGGCGAAGAAAAAGCAGTAATTGCAAAATTGTTTTAAGCAAAAAATTAAATCAAAACAAATGTGTAACGAAGCATTTTGTAGAATTCATTTAGTTTTTCTGGTGATTCAGTGATTATTTTGACCGCTAATCAGAAGCCATGGGTTGAATATTAGAAATTGACTAAGTTTATTACGAATTTGCTAACAATTTATTGAGTAGGTACTAATAATAAAAAATTCTATGTCTTGCATTTATACTTTTGAGCTGTATACATATACAGCTTCACGCTTATCCAAAGGAACATAGTCTTAAGACACTCATATTCATGACTTTACTTGATATACGATTAAAATATAAATAAATCAACTAAAATATAAAAAAATATTAATATAATTAAATTTATTACAATTTTTACATTTTTAATTTATTTATTAAATAATTAGGTAAGTTACTTATTTAGAATAACATATAAAAATTTGAACGTAGCGGGACTCGAACCCGCACCTCCTGGATACCGACCAGGCGCTCTGACCACTAAGCCACGTTTTCATCAAGCTACGTCGAAATTTTTACACGCTTTTTGCAACTTATTTATGTTGTTACAGAGATGCCTCTGTAGGGAGATTTTTACAAATTTCCGCTACCCAAAGACAATTACTAAGAATTATCGTCTGGCAAGGGAGAATGCTATATAAATCTGTAAATTTTGTGCGGAATAACACTTTAAAAATTGTTTAAAAATTATGTAAGTTTTTGACTTGAGTCTCACTCCAGGCATTATATGTTATTAGATATTAGGTTTCCACACTCACTAAGATAAAGCACCGCGTCAATATCCTTTGAGATGTCAGAGCAACGTCTCTTGATAATATCTTGCAAATAGACTGAATATCGTTAGTTAGCTGGTTTATACTATATTATATGAACTATAAATGCGACGGTCGTAGGTTCGATTCTCACTTGGGCGCAATTAATTATTCTTCTTTCGTAGCTCTCTTAATTAAAACTTAGTGCGGGGTTGAAATCCGCCAATCAACACGCGATGTTTCAAAAATTTAACGATACTTGGAGAAAGGTTCAACACGCTACGCCTCCAGAATTAGCGGAAAATGGGGAACGGAGTATTTTAGCACTAGGTACCCTTTGAATTCCCGGCTGTGTGCGGAATACAGCAAAAGAAGCTGATTAAGTATATATCCTTACCTGTGGCCTCGTCCCCATAGACAAAAGGTAAATAACAAAGCGTTATATATAACATATGATGACGTGACAGATTCAAAGTCCTTTCCAACACAAAAAAAAGTCAATTCGAACCAGTACTTCCTGAGATTAGCGCGTTAAATCATACAACCTCTTCAGTATTATAACGTTAGTATAGTACTTACATGTTTCCTATCCTATTTCAAGAGACACATTTATGTATATAATTAGTGCTGATTCCGCCACTATTTTCAAATTGGGCGGAAAGTGAGACACGATGTGTTTGAACACTACGCTCCCTCTGTCTACTCTTCTATATACAAAAAATAAGATTCCATATTATATTAGAATATTCAAAGCCAGCAATTATATCTATATCTAAAAAGGACGCATTCAATCGCACACAACGTAATAGCAATATCCTAGAATACTTTATAGAATGTTTAAAGGATTATATCGGATCATATCGTTCCTCGACAAAGAGACGTTGCCGTTATAAGACTCCATTCTCTGTGTATCTTCAATACGGTATAGGATGGCAGTGCATTTAGTCGTTAAAAATTATTATTATTATATACATTTTTCAGCTGGTAGTGTTAAGACACTCCGTTTCCTATATTGAGCCGAATTCAGGCATTGCGTGTTGAGTGGCAAAACTCAATGTCCGTTATTTTCGGCATATAAAAATATATTCTTTAGAAGTGGGATTTCCCCTTTTTTGCTGCCCGGAGTCAGTAGGATTAGGGACTTTCTCTAAGTCATTCTATACTTTCATGACAATAATTATGACACATAAATCATGGTTTTTACTTTTATTATATGTCTAATTTTTCTGGCTTTTTTTACAAAATATCCATCTGTTTAAGTTATGACGATATGAAAAGTATATCGCCCAAATTATCCAGAAACGTTAATAATACGAACTATATAATTCTTGTTTGTTGAACAGTGTTATTACAAGGAAAGTTATAAATGTTATACTTATTACAACTCAACAATAGGTATATCTTGATATACCTACTGTCAGAATAACTTCGGGTACTAAAAATTTGTCATGTATCATACTAAACTCAGTAATTTCTGCAGGCGAAATCGCAGGAAATATTAGTATTTACCTAATACAATATTTTAAAATAAAACATATTGTTACATTATTAAGTGAATATAAATTAACTCTACCTATACAAAGCTTTTAGTCTAAACCTATAATAAAATTATAACTGATCGCTGTCAGTGCGTGGAAGATGTATGAGAACATCTATTATTGAGGCGCATGTGTCAAAGAAATGAAGTAGAACTCGAGACAGATTTTTAAATTTTGACTTCTCTGTTTGTCTGTGCGTTTGTGCACGTTAATCTCCAAAACGAGTTAACCGATTTAAATTGAATGTATAGCTAATATATAGATATCGCCTTTAAAATGATAATGTTATTGGAGGACGAAAATAATTTAGATTAGGAAATAAATAAATGTTTAGTTGAAGCGGGCGAAGCCGCGAGCAGGTCTCTAGTATATGAATATACCTATGTATATATAATACTTACATATGCAGAGCCGCCCCATCTGCAGACACGCAGTCTACCCCTCGACCAGAAACAATTCGTTTATCAACCATCCGCATTGCATCGTCTAGTTTGTACTGGACATCGTATGTGCGTTATTCTCGTACATACATAAAGGCTAAGTTTATTTTAATTTCAATATGTATTTCATTTTAATCGGTAAGATGAGTCGATCTAGATTTAACTATTTTTGTAGAAAATGTTCAAAAAAAATTATGTAGCGGGATTTGAACACGCGCCTTAAAAGTCTCCACTATATTATTAAAATAACTAAATCAAATCACGTTTAAAGTTTTCTAAAAAAAGAATTTCTGTATTCTTAGTAACATTTCAAAATGTTCAAATATATAAATATTACATAATTTTGACCAAAATAACGTTTATAGTGATTTTTTTGTACTTGTAACTTATCGATTTTTTTATATTTTATATTATCTAAATACTTGTTGAAATCTTCAAACTACAAAATTGGTATTAAGAAAATCTTTGCTGATATAGCTATATAGGTATACCACCAGCAACCCACACGCGGCTTAGTCCGCTTAAACTTATCCTTATATTATAAACAAATTATTACAAATGCTTACATATTAGTAGACTAAGAATTATTCTGATGTGTAAGCTATATTACTGTAAAGTTTGATCTAAATCCGTTCAGTAGCATTTGCATCGTTTCAAATTTCACATTTATAATAAGTGATAGGATTAGAAGAATTATCAAATTTAGTAAGTAATATAAATAATTAATTTATTTTTATTCAGGTAATATAATATCAGTAAAAGCATTGGACATATAAAACCTCATAATCAACACACCATTATAACTTTAGAATTTTTTCACCTTCACACTGTATCCTGATACACGCACGTTTGACAGAAAGAGCTCCATACCCTACATTACTTACAAACGAAAAAAAAATACCAACTACCCTCCATCATTAATGACCGACAGCAAAAAAAAAAGAACAACAAGAACAACAACAACCTAAACCCAAAATAGAGAATTCCAAAAAGAAAAAGAAAAAAGCAATCGTCAGAAACAATTGAATCGCACTACAGTGGTTTAACTGGCCCCGATAGCGCATATCGGACAACAATGGAGATGGACGGACTGATGGGGACTGTGGGACCCCGGTACGGGCGGCGCCGTGCGGCCGATATTGCCCACACTAATTCTGCGTTCGTCCGCAAAATGTTTTGATGGCCGCGTTAGCGTGGCCACCGCGCCTTGTTGTACGGGTAATTGACAATTGTAGTGCAGATTTTGATAGGTGGAACGGATGCTGCAAAATCATTTACAAATAGATTTGGGGACCGTCCAATAAACACGTAATTTCTTAGCGTTTTTTTACTGTTTTGAGTGTATTATTGCAAGTTTTTTTAGGCTCACGCTGTATCTATCCCGCACGTAGCGTGGTAGGCCGAAGGAAGCTGGGAACCTAGCATTACGACACTCCCTCCCTGTTAAAACTCTTCCTTTCCACACTTTCCGCCGAATTCTGGAGGCATTTCATGATGAGTTACGGCCATTGTCACGCTTTGCTTCGTTACAGTTCGTGGGAATCGAACCCACAATCTGGCGCGTCTACAGTCCCTCGCTTGTGCCCCTGCACCACAGGCACAAACAGGCTTCAATCTCCAGAGTTGCATTTAATGTTTCTATTAATCGATGAAACCAAAGAACTTCACATACACACCCAACTAATCGAATTAGTAATAATGTATATAGGTGTTCCGGATAGAGCTACAAATGCCAGCACTTTCAGTTACAGTTAAACCATATACCATTTACATTGTATGTGACTATATAATTATATCTTAAATTTATTATTTTAGATGCTTAACTTGAGCTATGTTTAATAGAAATCTTTTTTGGTTTTTGTGTGGAAAAATAGAATAAATTTAGAATATCTTTTTCAAAAATTGAGAGCAAATATTATACTCAAACATGGGAGCAGCCAAATTCAATAATTTACATATTATATCTTTTATCAGATCAGTTCTGTCAGTGCGCGTTTTTTCTACCAGAAGTGATAAAATAATTCTTCCAATAGAGCCGGCGCGTATACAATTAGATGCTGTTCCTATAATATAATTTAAATGATTTTAAATGAACGCAAGGGTACAAAGTGTGACTGTAAACCGACTGGTTGTTGGTTCGATCCTTACTCTAGGAGATGAAATATTTACTTAAATTAATATTTCCATTTCTTCGCTCTGGTGTCGAGGACAAGCGCGGCGTTGAGTTCTGCCACTCAGCACGCAGTGCCTCCAGAATACGGCAGAAAGTGGGGAATGGAGTGTCTTAACACTAGGTTCCCTCTGCCTACCCTGCAGTGTGCGAGATACAGCGTGAAGCTGATTTATTTTATTTATTTTATATAATGTAAAACAGTGGGAAATAACGCATATTATTGCACGCTACATCAAAATATCAAAAAAAAAATTGAGGCCAGTCGTGCGACTGAAAACGCGACAGGTTGTGGGTTCGATTCCCATTCGAGAAAACGAAATATTTCCATTTCCTTGCTCTGATAACGAGGCATATCGCCACTGAACACGCAATACTTAGAGATTTCAGCGGAAAACGGGAACTGAAGTATCTCAATGGGAACGGAATGTCTAAACACTAAGTTGCCAGGTTCCCTCTGCCTACCTTGCTATGTGCGGGATACCGCGTGAAGCTAAAAAAAATTGCTCTTGCGCCTATTAGAATTTTTATTTCCATTGACGTCAATCCTTTCTAAAAGGCTCATTCATAGATTTCAATGATTTTTTTTTTAGTTTATACACAGTGGACTGACAAAATGTAATCGTATTTTATCCCTTAGAGATTGCGTGGTGGCCAAATAAAAACTGTGGTATAGCGAATATTGTTTGATAAACCTAGTGAATTGTTATTTTGTTATTTTTTACTTTTACTTTGAGGTCAATTGTGGTGCAGGGGCACAAAGTGTGACTGAAAAATCGACTGGTTGTGGGTTCGATCCACACTCGAGGAAATGAAATATTTATTTACATTTATTTTTTCGTTTCTTCGCTCTGGTGTCGAGGCAAAGCGCGGCGTTGAGTTCCGGTACTCAACACGCAATGCCTGCAGAACTCGGCGGAAAGTGGGAACCCAGTGGCTTAACACTAAGTTCCCTCTGCCTGTCCTGCTGTGTGCGGGATACAGCGTGAAGCTGATTTTTAACTTTTATTTAGGTAATATTACAGAAATATGCATTCATAATACACCGATTCACTAAACGAAATGGCTCAAACCTTAGAAGGATCGACCACAAGAAATTCAGCATCGGTATATTTTCTTCAATCACAAAAAATATACGGTTTGTTATAAGTTTATCATTCTAGTGAACGTTTCTCACCTAAAATTCTCAATTTTGTAGGTGAACAGACACCCAGCATAAAGTAGATCATCTAAATTAGTCAAATTTATTTATATTAAATATTTAAAATGAGGCCGTCGTGGCGCAAATGCACAAGCGTGGAACTGTAAACACGACGGTTGTGGGTTCGATTCCCACACACTTGTGCCGCTCTATCGCGACGTATAGAAATTGAATTAATAATAAATATATAAAAACAATATAAGAAAATACAACTAAACGACGATTAAACCGTACATTATAACATGACATACATACATACATATATATATATATATATATATAGTTAATTATACATATATAACAAAATCCATAGCAATATGAGGGCAATTATATTGATGTGTAATGCGTAGAACCGCAGGCTAGCTATAAATGACAAATTGAGTTAGCTCCACAGCTCTGTACTATATAGATATACCTATACCTATACCTATATGGGTATAGGATATGGGTAGATCGGTGTACGAATGCTAATGCGTATTTATGACGAAATGTTGCGTAATCGCTTTTTCAATTTATTTATTTTTTTATTTATTGTTAGTTAATGATTAGTTTAAAGGAGATTTATAAGCTTTTTTTAAAGATCTTGAGGATGGTCTTCGGGTCCAAGTTTAGAGACATTAAATGTTAAGTGGCGGAACTTGACTACGCAATTGTTGTACCAGAGTGACAAAACCGAAATAATTTAACTTTTAACCTTGTACTTAGTGTTAAGACACTTCGTTTCCCATTAAGACATTTCCACTCCCCTCTTTCTGCCGAATTCTGGAGACATTGCATATCGAGTGGCGGAATTTAACGTCGCGCTTTACCTGGTTACCAAATAGAAGAAATGAAATTTTTTATTTCACACATCAGAGTGCGAATCAAACCTACAACTATCGCGTTTACAGTCGCACGCTTGAAACCCTTGACTAATTTAAATATAATAGTTGAAAAAATTCTAAAATAGTTTTTGCAAGACTTCATATACAAATTACCATTTAAAATTCACAAACATTTCACAATAATTTTACCTATAACATGCTGTCGAATCACCGAATACATAGATATCTGCGATGCTGTCACATCTTGTTCTTGTTTACGGGAAATAGCAGTCTCACAAATATCTGCCCCGAAGTTAACGGAAACTTATCAGACAAGGCAGCCGAGTGAAGTTTAGATAGTTAGATAAATAATATCAATATTATTATATTAATAGCTTGTGTAAAATTAAAATTACAAATGAAACAACTAAAGATTTAATTTTTCTTTAGAAAACTGCAATTTTAACGTGATATAGGAAATATAATTTGAATAAATTAATACACATTTTTTAGCTTCACACTGCCCTAGTAAATCCTACTATGGGCAGAGGAAGTCAAGTGTTAAGACACTCCGCTCCCCACGCACCTTTCAGTTTACCACAATCCATGCTCCTATGTGGGAATCGAATCCTAAACCGTATTTTTTTACATTCAGATGCTAAATTGCTGTTGACCTAGGATGGTCTTTACAGCGTCACCGGGCGGGAAGGGGCGCTTACACGCTTCGACAATGAGGGGATTGGAGTGGGAATCTGCGGGCTCGTAATAGCGCTTAGGTAGGCGCATGCAGAATTCCTTTAGCGATTCCAATTCGAAATCTTTGTGTAGCTGTATGTGGCGTACGTACTATGGGCCTCCGGATGTCATACGGAGGAATTTGTTTTGGACCCTCTGCAGGAGGTCTATCTTGCAGTGTGCGAACACGACACAAGCATAGGTCATGTCAGATGTCAGTCTTGTATAATGTCAGCTTGTTCCGAAGTGACATTTCGTGACATATTTAGCCTTGTTTCTGACATACGTGATGTATGAGTTTCGAGTCTAATACGACGTCTAGATTTTTGACCTGGGGTGTCCAGGGGACCGGTTTTCCTTGTACGTAAATACTTGTAACGGTTAGGAGGAAAGAGGACGGCTAAGCTTTTGTTAAGCGCGTAAAAATTGGTGATAGTATGAAGCCTTGTGGGATTCCAGCACGAACAAAGTGGATAAACTATACTGTCCCTTCTAGCTTCTGTATCAGAAGGTGGGATTCGACAGGTATTCCCGATTAATGTGAACGAGAGAGTCTGGCAGAGCTATAAGACGGAGTTTGTCAGGGTCAGGCCGTTGTGCCTGACCCTGTCGAAGACTTTGGCTGCATATAGGAATAGGGCAGCCGTGTAGCTGAGCATCAGTCTATGGACGTCGTATCTGGCGATATGTACCGTTAGCCGGTGAACTCGGTGTATGGCCGAGTGGTGGGAGCTTAAGCCGAAATGTTCTTTGATGAAGTTGTTTTGTATTGACTATTTCTTTTAATATAGTGAGAATGATTCTTTCGTATACTCTCCCTAAGCTGCTAATGAGACTTATGGGTCTGTAACCGGAGGGAAGATTGGCTTCACCACCACTCAAAATATTTTAATTTTTATATTCTATTATAATATAATTTAAGAATTTTCCATTATTTTTCATTTCCAAGTACTCAAAACTAAAAACTATATTATTCCCATTAAAAATCACGTCGAATAAATTTAATAAATTAATTTGTATGACATACGATATGCGAATAAAACACCACCGTAACCCACCGTAGATGCATGAACTATTAACAGCGTTTCAATAAAACAATTACTTGGAAATGTATTATTTATCGCTAAAAAATACATCATGCTTATTTTTAATTTGAAGTTATAAGTTATTTGACATAAAAACGAAATGCATATTTTTGAAAATTACAGCCAACGAAGCCAAAGACTATTGCGGTAATTTAATTTAAACCTATCTCATAGAATCTAAACACTAACATGATTAATTACGACAAAAAATTAGCTATGAGGCTCGAAAGCGGCACGAAGTGTGATTGTAAAACTTACTGGTTGTGGGTTCGATCCCCACTCGAGGAGATGAAATATTTACTTAAATTTATATTTCCATTTCTTCGCTCTGGTGTCGAGGCTAAGCGCGGCGTTGAGTTCTGCCACTCAACACGCAATGTCTCCAGAATTCGGCAGAAAGTGGGTAACGAAGTGTCTTAACACTAGGTTCCCTCTGCCTACCCTGCTGCGTGCGGGATACAGCGTGAAGCTGACAAAATAGGTTGAAATATTAGAAATTTAATTAACACGCATGAACATTAAAACTCAAAGGAATTTGTCGATATGGACGTAATTAGAGTATAGTGGAAAGGAAATCATACCAGCACGACATTCGCTCCGTTCCGACATAGCGGGGCTACCAAAAATGTTATTAGCTGACTATCCTCATTTCATACTCATCGAGTAATGGCAATGGTATTTTCTGCTCTGTAGCCACATATTTGAATATTTTCATATTAATATACGCCCAATATTAATAACCTATCTCCAACGTCTATCTTAGATTGTTTCATATATCTATGCAATCTAGAGATTGGATAGATATATGACACAATCTAAGATTGACGTTGGAGATAGGTTATTAATATTGGGCGAAAGTCCATATATAGGTAGTCGATTGTTTTCCTAAAAAAAAGTTCCAAAGATGCGTGAAGAAAAGGATGTTTAATATAAATGTGGAAGAGTACTTGAGTGGTAAGAGCGGCAGGGGAAGATCTCGGTTGAGCTTTCAGGACACAGTACCGATGATATTAGGAACGTAACGTAAAAAGCATGAGAATCCTCAGAGGGCATGTATGAAAAGGTTGATAATAATAGGCGAAAGAGATATACAGAGAAGATAGAGTTTCAATTTCGTTTTCTCTTGTTACGCTCTAGAAATAAATCGTGAAGCCAAAAAATAAACTTTGTTTTTTGAAGTTCTTTGAATTCATTTTGATAATAATAACTTTTCATTGCTTCCAGCAAAAAGTACTTTGAATTTGTTTATTAGTTTGACTACAGTATAGCTAGAAGGAGATAAGATTACAAAGGAAGATAAAACGGAATATGATATTAAAGGAGCGAAATGAAGGAACAGCGTAGCGTTAAAAAAATTTACAATTGAAGTATTTTGCGCAATTTAAACTTTTATCGTACAACGTTCAAAGTGACAAAGGAGGTGTTTCATATAGTACTTATATGTGAGAATAATTTTAATATTTTTTGTACACTTTTGTCCAGATGCAACGTAATACAATATTGTAACATACATGCAACTTTAGAGAATATTATAAAATACCTTTTTTAATGTAATTTTTGTAGGCGATGATGATGTGTTCACTATATAGTAGCTAGAGAAAAATATGTAAATATTATTATTATATAATATCAATAGTATGTATGCTCGATATGATTAGTCAAAAGAAATGAGCTAGTGGCCACGTGTTTTAGAACAGATGAAAAAAACAATAGAAATTTATTATATTAGGAAAACTCATGTTTACGTAAATTCAAACATCAAAATATCATCCTTCCATTGTCTTAACTCCGCTAACTTATTTCAGGATATCATAATGGGAAGGCAAGCTTAAATACTTAAACTAAATGTATAGTCCGGAAAGACGGTAAAGTTTCCTAGGACGGCCCTTCAAGCCGGCTACAATAATAGCTACTCAAATTGAATTGGCTTCCACGAAACTAATATACTTAGATCGTTGCATTGTAATCCTTACTATACAATTTTGTTAACATTTAAATGGGTTTTTTCAGCTTCACGCTGTATTCCGCATGTAGCAGGATAGGCAGAGGAAGCCTAGTGTTAAGACACTCCGCCTCCCTTCTTAGCCGAGGAGGCATTGCGTGGTGAGTGGCTCAGTGCCTCTGCACCAGAGCGAAGAAATGCAAATATTAAATATTTCGTTTCCTCGAATGGGGATCGAACTACGGTATTAAATCAAATCAGCTTCACGCTATATCCCGCACACAGCAGGGTAGGTAGAGGGAACCTAGTGTTAAGACACTCCGTTCCCCACTTTCTGCCGAATTCTGGAGGCATTGCGTGTTGAGTGGCAGAACTCAACGCCGCGCTTAACCTCGAACCAGAGCGAAGAAAATGGAAATATAAATTTAAGTAAATATTTCATCTCCTCGAGCGGGGATGGAACCCACAACCAGTCGGTTTTACAGTCACACCTCGTGCCGCTGCGTCACGACGGGCGTCAACTACGGTATCATCGAGCTAAAATGAAGATGGAGTTAGCACCTGAATGGTAGAGTTCAGCAGAGGTCACCATTAAACCACACAAATTAGGGATCTTATAATTCATAGCTCTAAGCAAAATCTATAAGAACTTGGTGTAGAAAAGGTGTTTCTTAGTTTTATTTAACACAACATATTTATATAAACATACTTATAGTACAAAATAAAATATTAAATAAGCTTTTAGCTGTCTTGTTGTGATATCTTTTATTAGATATTTTTTATCGTGTGTTTTATTCTTGAAAAAAGTGCCAAAGTGACAAAGGAAATGAAGAAAAAATATTTAACCTGCTATATGGTTGCGGCCATATAGGAGTGACTAGGCATTTATAACTAGGCATTTGAACAAAATTTGAGCTCAATCGAAAACCGAGAAATATTTTTGTAATTGGTTACATTATATTGAAAACTAGTCGTCATCAGCAGCTTTGATTGCGTATACGAAGTAAAATTCAAAATCATGGCTTTTCCCGTTTCTACACAAGTTTAGAGAAGTCTTCCCTTACTGCTTCCCTAACACTGTTTAACCTACCTACATGTTAAGTTTCAAATTTCTAAGTCTAATAGTTTCGCCTGTGCGTTAGTCACTAAGCAACTTAAAGAGTTTAAAAGGTGAACAAGAAAACTGATTGGTGAAACTGAAAACCGCGTAACAAAAAATGTTTATGTATAGATATGCAATATACAAGAAAAACGGTTTTTATTTTTGGTAACTCAGACTCATGTGTATCACACTTGAGTGAAAAAAAACAATATTTCAATAACTTATCTGTAACGATAATTTTGTTTTCGATATTTATGATTTTTTTTGTTAATTGCCACTTCAGAAAATGAACATTTTTATTTTCACTCCTCTAACGAATGCTTAGTAGAGTAAGAAGAAATAATCTATTATTATATATATATTTTTTTTATTTTGTCCGATTTAGGCTTTTAACAGCATATAGTGAAAAACAATGAAGACGACGCTGTTGATCTCCATTTCATTTTGACCTATAAAAACAAAAAAAAAAAAACTACTTAATAACATAATCTGTACCTGCACATGTGTTGCAAGCTTTGAACCCGCTTGAACCTCGATACTGGGTAGAGCAATTGCACTCTCACTGGGCCAAGAACAGGTCGCAAGTTCAAGAAGAAGAGGTAGCGGCCACTACGAGACGTCTCTACCGCGTTCTCGATGAACTCCACTATAGTCTGCGCTTTGAACATCGTGCAGCCGCCGAAACAGAAATTACCTGGAAGGAGAGTCTACTTAAAATGTTTGTTTTAATAGTTGTATAATTACACCTAAAGAGTTCGAAATTGGTTACTAAAAGCCGGTTCTCTCCGCCTACAGACGCTAAATGCTATATTTTTTTCAAATCCAAAAATAGTGTATGTACTCTAAAAAAAACTTCAATTCCCCACTAAACACAAAAAAATAAAACACTATTGTTTAAAATGTAAGCTTTAGAACACGTTGTCGTATCAATAAGACCTCGTCTGAAACCCGCCGGATTATATCCAAGGCCGTGTAACGCCACGCCGTAGACACGTAGCTCCGTAGCTCCGTAGCCGTAGCGGCGTTGCTATTTTCGCGTAACGAATAACGAAACGCGACAGCCGTTAAAGTTGCATTCTAAAACCGAAACCGTGTAAAATTATTACGTGGAATAAAGACGAATGAAAAGTTGACTTAAAAAAATATATGCAATATTTTTTTCAAGTAAATCTAATTTTTTTTGGTAATATTTTTAATTACGCGCTTTATATAGCATCTTCTCTAGGCTAATTCGTTTATTAGCCTTCTTGTCTTATGTGAGATTTTGTTTCTGATTCTAGCTTCTGTTAAATTCCGCCACTCGACAATGTTTCGAATCCCAGCAGAAACCGAAAAGCTGTTAGTGTTAAAACACTCCCATGTTTTAACACTCTTAAGTACTCTCTATATACTCTGTTATTCGGAAAAAATGCGTGAAACTGCTTTAGAATAATGCCAATTAATTAAAAATATACATTATTATACCCAAATAAATATACTCATAAAACTGAACTTAACTAAATCACCTCTTAGTCTTTTATTTCATAAGATTTTTAACCCATAAGTCAGTTTCCACAGACACGTTTTAATCAATCTCAAATATGGTAAAACTTTAGGAAATAAATTGCACGTTCCAAAGGAATATCATAATAACTTCCCCATCTGGTGTCCCGCAGGGAGGGCATTGTTTCCGCGACTTTTGATTTTCTAATTTTTTCACTTAAGTAGAAATTAATATTTTTGTATTCCCTTTGTAGTTGGGGATCGGGATAGTTTTAATATTGAAGAAATATATTTTTTCCATCTCGTCTCTTAATTGAAATGTATGTTATTACGTCTTGCCTTTAGTTAATTGCTTCTTTGTGGAATTACTATAATTATAAAATGCCGATTGTAGAGTCACTTTGTCTGAAATTCCGTGTATTCATTTTTATTATTTACTAATAATTAAGCTACTATGCCTTGCTTGCAACAAGATAAAAACGTGAAATAATAAACACAATTTTTTTCGTTAATTAATGCAATTTTTGTCCGCCCTTAGGAATTTTAAGGATTCGTTATTTAGTTTTCTTATTACTATTTTCAGATTATTTGGGGGACACCCAACATTTCCTAAATCCACTTATACGGGGTACGGAAGTATCTTAATTGGTACGGAGTGTCTTAACGTTAGGTTCCCAGGTTCCATCTCCCAGCAACAAAGAAATCATTCCAAACATCCATATTCACGTTTGAATTATAAAAAAAACATATTTCATTTACATCTGATACGTTTATAAGAAACAACTTTAATTCCAAACCACTATAGTCATATAGTGCTCTTGTAAGAAAATGGTATTATTTCCAGTATACCCAGTGTCAATCCCATTGCGGATAAAGCTTAATAGAAACGCTTGATCGGTTTTCCCGTCAGCGGATATGAGACGACGTCTATATGCTAGCTGGTTGAATTATGAAAGATAATTAATAGCTGGATTAGGTACGTGCCTATAACTTTTGTGTATATACAAAAGAGGTGGTTATATATTAAAATTTAGTATTTTAAAGATAAATGTATTGAATGTCTTTATGAAAAAAGTAGATTTACGCTTTTCCCGTATAGCAGTTTAAGCTGGTGGAATATAGTGTTAAGACATTCCGTTTCTCTTTCTGTTCAATTATCAACACATTGCTTATTGGATGACCGAACACAACGCTACGATTTGTCTACGGTTTGTCTACTAGATGAGAGGAAATTAAAATAAAAATAATAATTTCTCTGCTCCTTAGGATCAGAATCGAACCCACAACAACAACAACAACATCCCACCACTTACAGCGAGATGATGTCCCAAAGACAACTACAATATCTTTATTTTAGTACTAATTATAAAAAAAAAACTATCAATTGTGAATAACTGTATAATACTTTATGCAGGTATATATAATAATCAAACTATAGTCGGAGTTCAATTCCGCCATTCAATATGTAACACCTCGAGAATTCAGCGGAATGCGGGGTACGGAAGTGTCTTAATGGGAACGGAGTGTCTTAACATTAGGTTCGCAGATTCCTTCTGAGTACCCTTCTATGTACGGTACACAATTCAAAGCAAAAAATGAAGTAAAAGTTTATTTTATTGTATGTAAATATATGTTCCGTAGTTACCCTAAATACACGTATTTAGCGTACTTAAACACCTACTTATTGCTGAACAATATTTACCGAATTCAACTAAGCATTTATATTTCGCAACGTACAAAGTAAAGCTTACCAACTCAAAGTTTGTGTTGTATTTCAGTAGAAACGCTGACGCTATATAAATTTTCACAACACAATTTTATACTTTATTATTTAAAAGTGATAGATTTCACTGTGCCGATAGCAGACAGTTGAAATTTACAAAAAAGAACATTTCATTTTATAATTTGTTTTATTAAACACTATTGTAGTTATTACTTATTTATCGGTATTTTTCGAACAATCGTTGTTAAATAAATGGAAAATTAAAAAATTTAAATCATTTTTATTAATTGACTCTATGAAAAATGGTTGGTGGTTTGTATACCGCGTCTATTACGCAGTTAGCACTACGCCACAGATTCTTATCTAGGTGTGTCAAAATTCTAATACACACGATTTTAATTTTTCTTCACATAGCAGAGTAGGCAGAGAGAACCCGGGAGCCTAGTCTTAAGACTCCATTCTCATTATAACCTTTCCGTTTCCCACTTTCTGTTGAATTTTGAAGGCATTGTGTGTTGAATAACGGAATTTAACACCGCGCTTCACCTCGACACAAGAGCGAAGAAAATGGAAATATTAAATGCTTAATTTCTTGGAGTGGAAATCGAATCCGCAACCAGTCGCATTAACAATCACACTTTGTGCTTTAGCGCCACTACTGGACTCAATCAGTTATATTTAGAAATAAAAATATTACGTTCAGATTTAGATTATCGATTAACCAAAAACGTCCCGTTTATACGTAGACAAAATAATATAAATAGATACATAAGGCCTTCAACACAGGTGCTTCGTTTTGCTGAAGACTGTTGTTAAATTATTTACATTTGTTTTCTTTTTATCTAAAAGAGTTCTATTAAAACTGTTTTTAGTTATTTTTTGTTACTGATAAAAATATAATATAGCATACAAAAAACTAAAAACCTCAAGTTTATTCGTAGACAAAATAATATAAATAGGTATTGCAAAGGCCTTCGACGGAGGCCTTTAGGCTATGTATTGTAGGTGATATTGCGGCGTTTCGCTAGCCGGATTGTTGTTTACAGATAGACAGACAGCCCCGGTTTTAGCCACCTGCCAATCTCAGATACAGATTTGGATTGAAATTACAACCGTTTTTATCTATTGACGCTACGATAAACCGAATCTGATGGTAGCGGGAATTGAAACCGCTTGTTTTATACCATTTTTGCTCTATTTAGAAATAAGATTTTGAAAAAAAAATAGGCCAGTCGTGGCGCAGCGGCACGAGGTGTGACTATAAAACCGACTGGTTGTGAGTTCGATCGCCACTCGAGGAGATGAAATATTTACTTAAATTTATATTTCCATTTCTTCGCTCTGGTGTCGGGGTTAAGAGCGGCGTTGAGTTCTGCCACTCAACACGCAACACCTCCAGAATTCGGCAGAAAGTGGGGAACGGAGTGTCTTAACTCTAGGTTCCCTATACCTACGCTGCTGTGTGCGGAATACAGCGTGAAGCTGATTTTAATCAAAATACGATTAAATTAAGATAATCGACTAACTAAAAACCAAAGTTTATTCATAGACAAAATAATATAAATAGATATTTCAAAGGCTTCCGAGACCATGTATTGTCTTGTAGATGTCTACGTAGTTTTGCTCAGGATCGTTATTTACAGGTAGACCAGGCTGTTCCCGTTCCAGCCACCTGCCAGTCCCAGATATAGATTTAAATTGAAATTATAACCACAATGTAATTAACACGTGATTGTCAATTTACAATTGTGATTTGACATTTAATTATCAATCGTGTTGACTCGTTTTGTGTGATATTGTATAATAGGTATATGTAGTTTAGAGAAATTTTATTATTATATGTACATATATAGCTAGTGATAGATTGTAACGATATTTTTTTTTAAAAATACCTATAAATAGTCTCGATTCGGATTTTTTTTCTTTATTTGTATTGTAAGTTCTCACTTCGTGGCGCAGCGGCACAAAGTGTGACTGTAAAACCGACTGGTTGTGGGTTCGATCCCCACACGAGGATGAAATATTTACTTAAATTTATATTTCTATTTCTTTGCTCTGGTGTCGAGGCAAAGCGCGGCGTTGAGTTCTGCCACCCAACACGCAATGTCTCTAGAATTCCGCAGCAAGTGAGGAACGGAGTGTCTTAACACTAGCTCCCCTCTGCCTATCCTGCTGTGTGCGGGATACAGCGTGAAGCTGATAAAAAAAAGTTGTCACTTCTTGGCACATTTCATAATTGTAGGCTCTCGAGAAATACTAATTTTTCAGGTTAATTACATCTATAAAACTACTATATTTTAATTGCAATTACTTAGAAGCCTAATTTTTACATAAAATTCATCGTAGACATAATAAATATTTAGTAGGTATTCATAATATTTTCTTCTCTTTTTTTCTCTAATATTTTTACACGATCTCGAGATATATGTGTTACTGTAGCTCTTGACAGACCAACAGATGAATAAATGGTCAACAAAATGATCCTATAAGGGTTTCAGTTTTTCCTTTTATGGTACGAAACCCTAAAAAGTAGTTACTTTTATATATTACAGTCTATATCTATTTATTATGTTTGTAACTATTAAATAAGTGATCTTCAAAGTTCCGTGGGAGTCCTACATTCTACGAATAGTTTTGGTTAGGTCGATATTTTAGGTAAGGTCTCAGGGCATGTTACATTTAGATATATTTTTAAACCAGACAATCATATTCTATGTGTTAGCGGCGATAGAATATATATAAAATAGAAAAATAACATATTATTTATTATAAAATAATAACAATCAACTTCACCCTGTATCCCGCATACAGCATGGTAGGCAGAGGGAACCTAGTGTTAAGACTCTCCGTTTTCAACTTTCCGCCGAGTTCTAGAGGCATTGCGTGTTAAGCGAAGAAATGAAAAAAATATAAATGTAAATAAATATTTCATTTCCTCTAGTGGGGATCGAACCCACAACCAGTCGATTTTACAGTCACACTTTGTGCCCCTGCGCCACGTCTGGCCTTATAAAATAATGAATAATGAAAATAATGTACAAAAATATATTTACTAGTAAGAGATACTTGTTGACAAACATACAAATATACTTAAGGAATTTGAATTAGGATTTAATATACCGCAAGTATTTGGAAAACTGAATCATAATAATACCGTATAAGTTGGATATTCATTATAAATGTCAAATTGGTAGCCCTCTTTTTTTGAAGTATGTAGTTTAGAAATTATACAAATCCGAAAATTAAAGCGGTACTTTCTTCAAAACATTTATGGGGTACTAATAGCTAAAAAGACCTATAAAAATTATCCATATTTAATTCTTTTTGACCATTAAATTATTTATTGCAATAATAAATTCCACTTAACTATCCAAAGTGAGCGGAGAGTGAAAATGAGCGGAGAGCGAATAAACTGATGTTTTACTAACTTCTTCAAATAAACATAAAATACGTAAATATAAATATTAATCCTTACATTCTAGTTCAAACCTAGTACCCAAAGCACAATTATAAGCATATTACATGCAATAACTGCTGAGGTCAGTCGTGGCACTGGGACACAAGCGTGCGACTGTCGCTTACAGGACATTCTGTGTGTTCGTTTCCCACTTGAGGAAATTTAATATTTTCATTTTCTTGCTCTTGTAACGAGGCGAAGCGCGGCGTTGTGTTACGCCACTCAACACGCAATGCCTTCAGAATTCAACGGAAAATGGGGAACTCTTGACACTAGTTTTCCAGGTTCTAATGAAGAACGAATATACAATATCAAAGGCCCCCACTCACTAACTGCGTTATATGAAATTGAAACGTGCATGCAACTTACAATGCCCGCTTTACCTGTATCTAGTAATATTATAAAGCTAGAGTTTGTTCGGCTGAGGGCGCTTAGCTCAGGAACTACTCGAAAAAAAATTGTGTTGTATAATCCGTATATTGAGTAAAGCTATAATATGCTGTATTCGTTTCGATGTAACTTACTGTAATTACGGTAAGAGTTATCTGGAGTACTTAGAATGTGTCATACATATATTTTATTAGCGTCACGGGATACTGCTCGAACATAGCAGGGTAGGCGAAGGGATGGGTGGTAAAACTCACCCCTGATGCACTCCGTTACCAGAATCAGGAAATCAAAACATAAAATATTTCATATTACCTCAGGTAATAATCGAATCCACAGCTGTCTTGCCTTGTTTACAGCCACACGCTCTTACCTTTGCGCCACGACTGGCCCCAACCACACAACTCTCATTTATTTGAATTTAACCACGAAAGCCACAGTTAATATCTAGTATATCCTATGCTCTAACCAGCCTACTAAACGGTCACCCCATACCGAAACCCGCAAAATGTTCAGCTCTCGTGCATTGCCTAATCACGCTCCGTTTGCAGGCAGGGAGGTAGGAAGGTAGGTAGGAAGATAGGAAGTCAGGTAGGTAGAAAGGTAGGTAGGTACATCAAAACCAAAACTAAACCTTTCTATCAAATTATTTGATTTGTGGTAGCCTTTGTGTTAGGGCGGGGTCCAATTAACAAGTCCACAATGTGGCTTCCCAATCCTATAGTGAGATACATGTATGATTCGTACGCCTTGTAGTGAATATTAACTTTTAATAAAATTAATTAATAATAATATATACAAATACTACACTATATTCTATTTTCAAATTTACTTAAAACTAAAGTTAATATTTATATTTATTATAATTCATCCGCACGCAGCGCATTCGCAAGATAAACTTGTTTCGAGTTTTTTTGCTGTGCGTGACGTAGCCTGCTTGCTAGCTACGAGTAAAGAGTCGGCTACTATCGCTTGCGACGTTCACTTGT